>JAOEHI010000012.1:1769922-1780032 GCA_025447815.1 Percopsis transmontana
CGCGCTCACTTCCTGTTTGGCGGCTTCGCCACCAACTTTGAGGCGCTGTCACGGACAAACGGTTGTGAGGATCAAATATATTTTTGCTACCTTTTGTGAGGCTTGGTCTGAGGATCATCTGTGTAAATTTTGGACAAGATTGGACAAAAATTGAAGAAGGTGAAACAAAAAAACACATTTTCTTAAAATTCAAAATGGCGGAAA
Organism: Percopsis transmontana; assembly: GCA_025447815.1. Taxonomy (NCBI): domain Eukaryota; kingdom Metazoa; phylum Chordata; class Actinopteri; order Percopsiformes; family Percopsidae; genus Percopsis; species Percopsis transmontana. The sequence continues at coordinate 1,770,127 of JAOEHI010000012.1, forward strand.
ATCTATGCAGACGGAAATTGACGCCATTATTTTTTACAATCGGACATGCGGTTCAAAAGTTACGTGTGTATATGCAACTCGAACTTTGACACGTTGGTGGCGCTAGAGTGCTCAAGCAGTAGACATGAAACTTTGTGGAAGGGACCAAGGGACTCTCCCCAATGTGTGTGCCAAATTTCAGAACTTTTGACCAAGCGCTTCTAAGGCCTGCCATAGGACCCCAGTCAGAAGAATAATATTACATACAATTCCAATATAATAATCATGTGATATGCTGAGAGAGCATCATAGTTCTTGAGATACAGTCATGTACTGTAAAGGAAACAAATTTTGCTACATGTGAAGAAATCACAATTAAGTCATTTAGCAGACGCTTTTATCCAAAGTGACTTACAATTACATGGTGCTATTACATGGAGCAGAAAGGGGTTAGGCATCTTGCTCAAGGATGCTTACAAGTAGGCCACCTCTGGGGCTTGAACCCATGACCTTCTGGCTGGGAGTCCAACACCCAGGGCACTAGACTATCCCGTCCCGAAAAGTTTCAACCCAAATCACAAAAAATCAAACCCTGTTTTGATAATGTTTAGTTTTGGTAAAATTCTTATTTAAAAAAGGTTCACTCCACTGTGTCCGAAATTACTGTTATGGTTGAAACCAGCGTTACAAAACGTTGTTTCAAAACTCCATGCCCCTCCCACCTGAGTGCCGAGTGGCTGCCACTCCTCTTTATTCCCCCTATTCCGCAGAGCCCAGATGTGTTTCAGCGCGCTGCGACAAAAATGTGGGGTTCCGGGGATGCTATAACACAATCGAGGGGTCTACCTTTAACGATTATAATACACATAATGGAATGCTAAAGTGAGCGAGTAACAAAGCCACGTAGCCACTTATTACATTTGCATGCCTCATTGCACAGTGTTTAGCATGCAAACTTCCTGGCTTGCTGTTTGGCACTCCTTCCCGGTATGAGTCACAGTTTGACCCCTGCGTCCAACGAGATGTCACATTCCATCAGAGCATTGCAGTGTCACTGGGATGTTATCTACTGGCTTGTTTTTGAGCAGAGCTACATATCTTGCGATAGTAAATCTCCAGTCGGGGTTGCATAATTGGGGTGCTGTCTTGTGTTCGTCCTGGGCGTTCCCTGTGACCCGATTTCATTGCTCCACTGTAGCAGTGCGATACAGGTGAAGGTCGGAATAGGTGGAATTATCAGTCACTGACGACTAAAAAACAACGCCTCTGATAATGATGCCGGCTCAAAGAACACACACCGCATTACAAAAGCAACCTGCCGTTCAAAACACCACCTGGTCAATGATATTATGACCATTGGTTCAAACATTAAATAAGAAAAGAAAATTAAAATGAGAAAAAAAACTGTAAAACAAAAATGTAATGTGGGCAATTCTTTCTAATGTAGTTTTATTATCACTACTAAAATGTGCATACATTTTTATTGGTGTTTGAGGTTGTTTATATCGTTTCGTTTTTATTATCCGACCGCCGCCTTACCGGAAATGCGAAGAAAAACAGATAATCTTTGCTGATGTTTGGTGGTGTTATTTCATAGCCTGCTCAAGACAACTGTTGCTCTCGTTTAACCTGAGACCTAGATAACAGGTCTATCTTGCAGCAAGCTTCTGTCTTATATAGCCTGCTGTAAAGATGTATTGCAAAGTATCATAATTTTATAGGAAGCTTACTGTAATGTCAGCTGTCATACTGTACAACACCGTAGCCTCAGAAAATATCTATCAAGAATTTTGTGTAAGCACTAATAGTTCCTGAATGTAGTAGGACTGTGCGATAAGGTTATCAGCTTTACAGCAGCCTCGAGAACATCTTGCAACATTGCGTTGTAAAATCAGTTTATCATATTTTGTGATTAGGACTATAAGTTCATGCAGGTGGCCTTGTAATGTGCTTGTGATTGCTTTGTTATCAGTGGTTAATTGGTACTTTACCACTAGATCAAAACAATAACAACTTAGTTGTTGTTCAGTGTTAATCAATAAAATGCAATACTTGTTTATTATGTTTATCTTAGAAACACACTGATTATATATTACTGTACTGTACACACTACAGTATATACTGTATATCACTGTAGTATTACTGCCACATCCACAGTTGTTTTTCAAGCATAAACAATGAACTGTAGTGGACATTTTGGGTACTGTGGCCACTACAACACAATCGAGGAGTGCCACTTAAGAAGGATTTATGAAGAAATGACTGAGAAATCTCCCAGTCAAACCAACATAACATAGCCACATAGGCTTTATGATCTCTGAGAGGTACCCAGTGACATGACAAGGAGCACACTGACAAACAGAAATTCTCTTGAATAATCAGAATAGCCTCCCCATTGCTGTGGAGACTACCAGCCTGGATTTAGTTGCCTCTATATTATATAGTGTCTGTTTAATAAAAAGCCCGTCTTTCATACTAAAGCCATGTCTTTATGTAGGCATTTTGAACTGCAAAAGGCATAGCTTTAAGATACCGTTTCGACCCAATCCTGGCCTTCCTACCAGACGAGAGAACAGTATTAGTGTTATATTATAAAACTTGCTGTCTTAAATGCATTTCCTTTCAAAATAATGTCCCCATTAGGGAAGGTATTAAGCCCTTTATACCATCCATATCTTGCTATCACACCAATAGAGTCAGCAAATGGCCAGTGGCACTACAGTGACCTGTTGACCCTCTCGCTATGATGCCGCGTAGTGTCACGCAATGGAGCAGCAGAGGTCAGCAAGCCGTCACCTCAGCTAAAGGCAGACAGAAAGTAAAGACACAGAATAGCCACCGAACATGAAACCGGAGCAGCTCAAATGCACAAAGAGAACAAAGAGCATGCGCTGAAATAAAGGAGAAAAACATTCAATGACGAGAGATGGAAAACACAGAAACTGTGAGCCGTTGAGCGATGTGTTATGACAAACTGAGGGATAGGGTTGAGAGAGAGAGACAGAGACCCAGGGAGAGAGTGAGAGAGCGTCCAATCAAAACATCAGACAGAGGACAGCACACAGTGTGAAATGAGCGTTGTGCGAGTCTAATTTTAGGAGAGGGTCAATAGGTACCGGCTGGCACTTTCTGCCATTCATGGAAGATTGGCGCGGCGGGGACACAGTCTGTGTTCTGTGTCTGCGTGTTACGTGAGCGAGGACTGCCTGTTCTCTCCTCGGCTAACCTTTGTGTAAAAGCGTTACCTTGTTGTTGTTGTTTACAAAACAAGGGTGAAGTGCATGCAGGTACAAACAATCAAACTATTTGTTTTTATGGGTAAAAAGTACGTCATCTGATGTCTCTGGGCTTTCTTTCCCTGCTGGTGTTTTGGCACAGCTTGGCACAGACTAATAATACATGCCGCTTCACAGCTTTCTTGCGTACTGTGTCATGGCTATAAAGGTGGCCATGCAGCCCTTAGGGAAATGACAAAGGCGTTTGAAGCGGTCCTCAATGGAGAGGAAGTGGTTATACATCAACAATGCCTTTTAAGGGCAGAGTCTGGTATAACCCAGTGATGCTTAACCACCAGCCCCTCATTGGGTTCTTAATTTGATCTATTTCTCTCTCTCTCTCTCTCTCTCTCTCTCCATCTCTTTATCGATCCACCAGAGTCTTCCCCCCCTCCTCGTCTGCCTCAGCACAAGCTGATGCATGCCACGGAAGCAGTGACGTGTTTTGTTTACGGTCTTCTAGGTCGCCGCTCATTGCAGCGCAGAGGCGCGCACACACACACACAGCAGGGCTTACATAACTGTCGTAATGATCCCTGCTGCATGGTGGGTGAGGGGCGACGTGACCGCACGTTTTGCAGGCAGTTTTGACATTCCTACGGAAACGCTGTTGTACACAACTCTAGTCACTCTGCGCACGTACGCATGCGAGCCGACGTGCGTTTCGGCTCGTACGCTCAGACATGCGCAGGCAGGCAGGAGTTCGCGAGTAACCTGCGCTGCACCATAAATCTCGAGCAAAGTAGAAAGTGAAACGCTTTATTTCGCCTCCACCCCCCTCCCCACAGCTATCAGGCTATTCTACTGCAGAGCAGAGAAGTAAACAACCCTGGCTGGCGTGTGATTCGGTGCTTCCTGCTGAGTAGCACCCCCCATCCCCTTCTGCATGAAATAGAGCTTTATTATTCACCGCAGATGGAGGTCGCCCCCAGTCGGTTGAAGGGCGTCATTGTAGAAAATAAATACATTGTTGACAATATTGTTCCGTTTCACTTTCAGATCTAACCGGCGAGTTCAGGTTCTTCTAGTTCTGCTTAAAATTTAAACGTCGCCATTTGCTACAAATTCTCATAATTTTCCGTTTACATGTAAATAAATGAATCATGGTAGTAGTATGAATGGGGTTGGTGACAGAACAGAGGGCCAGATTAGCTGTTCTAATCGGAGTGGTTTAACTGCACAGTGCGTTCGTCTCCAGGAGACAGGCCTGTGTGTTTAAGAATGTGACTTCATCTCTCTGGTGCTGGTACAGGCCTCACAGATACTTTAGCCTAAGAACAAAACATCCGGGAATCATTTCACATTACTCTGCAAGTATTGGCACGTACTCGGCATTAAAACAGTTCCCACCTGGCAACGTAAATGTCAAAACATGTTTGGGCTGGCATCAAACCGTGGGAAAGACACGTCGATTACCTCTGTTTATTTAATCACAGAGACCACACATATATGTAATACCTTGCATGTTAATAACAGGATGGTTGCCTCTGCACTCAATGGATACATAGATACCAGTATAAGAAGGGGAAATGTCTGGACTGATCAGATAACATGGCAATATTTAAACATGGGTTTTCTCATTTCATATTTTATCTATATGAATGATAAAACATAAAACATTAGAATACAAACACACTAGAATATAAATTATAATACAATAGTAATATGATAATAAGATAAGAATATACATGCATTCTGGTTCCCATGCAATAGACTACCTACATTCTGATTATCACCCGTTTCTTCAGATTTTTTAAAATATTCTTATATTGTTTATTTGAATTTTGTCTATTTTTTTTTGGACATGCTCTTTTTATTTATGGATGCAGATAACACTGTTGTATGCCACCAGTGTATTGCAATGAGGTATGTGACAAATAATATATCTGAACTAATGTAAAGTGTTCAGTGAGAGAGAGGTTTGAAGAAACACTGCGTAGGCTATGCTGTATGCTGCGTAGGCCTACATTTTTTAGTGGGCATACACTATTTGTTGACAGAGACGAATGACGATGACAGGCCACACTAATTAATTGCTGAGGAGTAAACGTGCTTCCCCTTCCTCAACGCTCAGTTCTGTGGTATCGGATATTTGTTTCTCGCGCCCTCTCCTGGACACAAAGTGTCATACAATTGTTTTTTTTTTAGAGCACGATGAGGAACTAAGTACCAGATTTTGTTTCTTCGGGAAGGGTTTACTCGAAGGTTTCCGTATTATGTAAAAGAAACGCTTTATCATGTAAATATTTATATCTCTGGTTAGCGTATGGTATGTTTAGTATTTCTTTTGTGGAGCTTCAAAATAATAAGGCACTTAAAATAATTGTAACACGACAGATGAATATTATTTCCAGTTTTTGGTTGAGTTTCAAAATAAAACCAAATATGTCATGTTATACTTTCTGATACGTGGAGTCAATAAGGCACATCAAGGAGGTTAAATCCTTAAATATTATTATTATTAATAATAATAATAATAATAATAATAATAATAATAATAATAATAATAATAATAACCTCAATGGGCACAGTTTTCAGGTTTGGCTGTCAACGGATATTTATTTTGAAAATTAAAACGAACCGGAAGAATTCACAGTTTTCCTGTGTAGCTTCACAGATCGGGCGAGTAGCAATGAATTTGAAGATAATTATTAATCCAACTGAAATGCTTATATTTTTAATCAATTAAATGTTTAGTTTTTAATATTATAGTTGCAACGCTGATTCAATTCATCCCGTAGGTTCATTGTCAGACAGCCCGAGGCACTAAAAATAGGTATGTAAATAATTTTACTAGGCTCAAAGTTTTCAGGCATGTTAACGTTAACGTTAACGTTACATGTCTAACATCTGGGATCGCAATGGACAACTTCACATTATCTAGGCTACTACTAGTTTAAATAATAATTATGAACGACGCCATGGGTGAGGCATTACTAAGGTTCAATATTGTTGCTAAAGTAGTAACAGTATTGAACCTTAGTTGTTTGTTTATATAGAAATTGTTTATATAGAAAGTATCACGGAAATGGTGAGGTGGATGTTGGATATCTGAAAATAATTTACATAAATAAATAATAATAGCAATGGAGTAGCGAGGGAAAATGACAAAAGTGGCACTGAAGGTATGTCTAAATTTACCATTTTATTTCTTCAGTTAAGATTGTTTTGTTCTACTGTGCTTGGATGCAAAATGATAACATCTTTTCCAACTGTAGGCTTATTTTCTCAAGCCGTTTATTTTACAATGTTTACACGTTTTCTCACATTTTATTGTGTAAAAGTATTTTTTTTGCTTTTATTTTGGATTGGCTTAAAAATATATTTTATTTAATTTCTAGATACTTTTTGGCCATCTGATTATATTCATAAACTATAGCTGTAAATCTTAATTTTTTCTTCTTTCATTCTGGAACTGTAATCTAAGGCTATGCTGAATTATTCTATATTTTCTGTTTTTCATGGATTACAGATGTCACCATGGAGGGAACCTCTAAATGTGACTCCGCTGGCCAGCCTTCTGTTGCCGCCCAGGTTCCCTTCCTCCACCTGTGCACCACGTTGGAAAAAATACAAAAGTCAAAGCTCCGCCCAGACAAAGCTAAGCACCTCAGGGACTTCATCGAGTCATGGAGGAAGTTCCACGCTGCCCTCCACAAAGACAAACCCAAAACAACGGACTCCTTCTACCCAGCCATGCGCCTCATCGTTCCCCCCTATGAGCGGGAGCGCATGGCCTACGGTATCAAGGAGAACATGTTAGCTAAGCTTTACATAGATGTCTTGGGCCTGCCGAAGAATGGCCCTGAGGCCAACAAGCTGCTGAACTACCGCGCTCCCACCACGTCCCAGGGCGAGGCCGGAGACTTTGCCGGCATGGCTTACTTTGTGCTGAAGAAACGGTGCAGCAGCCAGGGGAGCCTTACCATCAAAGAGGTCAACGACTTCCTCGACTCGGTCGCCGCGAACAACGCCGGTCAGCAGAGGGACCAGGTGAAGAGGAGTCTCCTTCACCTCATGACGCAGAGCTCGGCGCTGGAGCAGAAGTGGCTCATACGGATGATCCTCAAGGACATGAAGCTGGGCGTCAGCAAGGAAACAGCTCTGCAGGTCTTCCACCCGGACGCCGCCGAGCTCTACAACGTCACCACGGACCTGAACAAGGTGTGCCAGCAGCTCCACAGCCCCCTGGTGTCCCTCAGCGAGGTCTCCATCGGCCTCTTCTCTGCCTTCAAGCCCATGTTGGCCGCCATGGCCAACATCCGGCAGGTGGAGAAGCAAATGGGCAACAGCCCGTTCTTCATCCAGACCAAGCTGGACGGCGAGCGCATACAGCTGCACAAGGACGGGGACGTGTACAAGTATTTCACCAGAAACGCCTTTGAATACACGCAGCAGTTTGGGGCCTCACCACTGGAGGGCTCCCTCACGCCGTACATACACGACGTCTTCAAGCCGCACGTGGTGAACTGCATCCTCGATGGCGAGATGATGGCCTACAACCCCGCTACAGAGGCCTTCATGCAGAAGGGGAGCAAATTCGACATCAAGAGGCTGATGGAGGACTCCGAGCTGCAGACGTGCTTCTGCGTGTTTGACGTGCTGTTGGTCAACGACCAGAAGTTCGGCAAGGAGACGCTGAAGAAGCGCGATGAGACTCTCCAGACCGTCTTCACGCCCGTCAAGGGAAGGATACACCTAGTGCCTAAGGCTGAGGCCAAAACCATGCAGGAGGTGGTGAACGCCCTCAACGAAGCCATTGACAACAGAGAAGAGGGGATCATGGTCAAGGACCCCTTATCCCTTTATAAACCAGACAAACGAGGCGAGGGCTGGCTAAAAATAAAGCCAGAGTACGTGGACGGTCTGATGGACGAACTTGACCTGCTGATCGTCGGCGGCTATTGGGGAAAAGGACGGCGGGGGGGCATGATGTCGCATTTCTTATGTGCCGTTGCTGAAGCTCCGAATCCCGGCGAGAAACCAACTGTATTCCACACCATCTGCCGCATCGGCTCCGGGTACACCATGAAGGAGCTGTACGAACTGGGCTTGAAGCTGGCCATGCACTGGAAGGTCTACCGGAAGAATGACCCGCCGGCCTCCATCTTGTGCGGGACGGAGAGGCCGGAGGTCTACATCGAACCCCGCAACTCGGTCATCGTCCAGGTCAGAGCGGCTGAAATCGTGGGAAGTGACATGTACAAAACCAACTGCACCTTGCGCTTCCCCCGTATCGAGAAGATCCGCGAGGACAAGGAGTGGCACCAGTGCATGACACTAGCGGAGCTGGACGACTTCCGCGGCAAGGCGTCGGGGAAGCTTGCCTCACGGCACCTCCATATTGACGGAGATGAGCCGCAGAAGAAGAAGCGCAAGATGCCCGTCAAGCCCAAGAAGGTGGTGGGAATCATCGACCACTTCAGGCCCCAGGACCTCTCCGGGGTCGCCAAGGAGACAGATATGTTCGAGGACGTGGAGTTCTGCATCATGAACGGCAGCGAGGAGCACCCCAAGGCTGATCTGGAGAAGGGTGTGGCCAGGTAAAGTGCACTGTTTTGTTAACAATTTACACGCTTGTTGACCCAAAGTGTGTTTTTTTTACAGTGTTTTCTTCACATAGGGGTCAGAACTCCAGGGGGTTTTGGGCAGATAGTGAGTGATTTTCAGACTTTTTGTCTAGGGCTGGACCCGAATATTCGACTATTCAGATATATAGTTTGTTGGCTAGGTATTTCTATTTTCAATTTTGGGATTCCAATATATATAATTTTTTTGTGTCCGCGCAGACCTGTGCGTGTTGACTGTGCATGTGTGACACGTCGAAGCCCCACATACGAAAAGGGAAGCCTTGCTAAGCTCATGAATAGAGTGTACACCAATATTGTGCATGGAAAACAGTTTGTACCGATAGAAAAGTATGTATAAAAGATTGCCGTCTGCACAACCAGGAAATGCCCTCATCTATTGAAAGTCATGATGTGTGTTAAGTTTAAAGTCTTGGTTAATTTTCAAGGCATATAAAAACATTTATTTTCAGCGAATCTGTTAATAAAACCAACATTGTGCTTGTGAAACAGTCTTTGCATGTAGAAGACGTGGTTATAAAGATCGCTAATTCCAAAGCACTAGGCATATGGACTGTCTTGCATATAGAAATAGCCAACACGCCCACAAGGCACTGAGATGCATCCGCAGAGGACAAAATAAAGTAGGCCTATACTCTGAATAGCCCCAGCGCTCGTCCGCATTGTGCGAGGCCACGATTACTACTGGTATTCGGGCCAGCCCTATTTTTGTCTGTATTAAGATGCATACATTATTCACAGATATGGGTAGCTTATTTTTTTAGATATTTTCATTCTTCTTTAATACAAAAATACAGAATGTTCAAAATAGATACAGGTAATACATTCTTTGTAATTTAACATTGGCAGCATTTAGCAGACGCTTTTATCCAAAGCAACTTACATGTGTCGACAGTTGAACCGGTTCACTAGCGAACCACATTCTTCTAGAATAAGGACAGCATCATGTCATCATGGTTACTTAGCTTGTGCATTTTTCAGTATACATTACTCAATATATTCTTATAAAAAAAAAAAAAATTGGTTCATAGTTTGCAACAACGCGGTCGGGGGGGCGGCGGGGG
>JAOEHI010000012.1:1780042-1804327 GCA_025447815.1 Percopsis transmontana
TCCGTTTTTGTTTACATTTGTTCTTTTTTTATTTAAAATTAATAAAATTTTTTTTTTTAAAAAAAAAAAAAATTTGTGTTTTTTTTTTCAAAAAACCAACCCCCCCCCCCCCCCCCCCCCCACCCCCCATGCCAAATTTGAGCCACTGCCTAAAGACACATTTATTTGAATAGACTGACATCTCCTTGTGTCTTGTGCAGATGTGGGGGCATCGTGGTGCAGAACGCGGGCCCCGACACGTACTGCGTGATTGCGGGCGTGGAGAACATGCGTGTGAAGAACTTGATTTCGTCCGACCAGCACGACGTGGTACGGGCCGCCTGGTTGCAGGAGTGCCTAGACAGGAAGCAGGTGGTGCCGTGGCAACCACGCGACATGATCCACATGGCGCCATCCACCCGGGAGCACTTTGCCAGGGAGTACGACCGCTACGGCGACAGCTACGCTGCGGACACGGACGAGGAGCAGCTGCGCGAAGTGTTCGGCCGCATCGACTCGATGCCGTCGCCGCCACCTGTGGACGCGGGCCAGGTGGAGGAGGCGCACGGCTGGGAGGACCTCCCCACCAGCATGTTCCGGCCCTTCAGGGCCTACGTAGACCTCTACACGGACATAGGGAACCCCGGAACCAGCCGGCCCGGGACCAATCTGGAAATCAGAGCGCTGGAGTTCCGCTTCCACGGCGGCACCGTGGTCCAGAAGCTGGAGGAAGGCGTCTCTCACGTCATCATCGACGACGACGCCAGGGCGGGGGACTTGAAGAAGCTCAGGAGACGGTTCAGGAAAAAGTTTAAGATTGTGAGAGAGCACTGGGTGCCGGATTGTATCGACGCAGGGTACGTGAAGGACGACAGCGACTACACAGTGTGACACTGGGGGCGGTGGTAACCCCATGGCTTAAGCATATACTAGACAAGGTTTTGTTATTTTAGCTTATGTTTGTGATTTTATTCCTCCCCCTGCTGAGATAGTTTTTACTTTGTAAGTAACTGCATTTAAGTGCTACTGGTAAAATTGCTAAATATGCGTTAAATTAGTAGGTTTATAGTTATATATATTACGTTTTTTTTATTAGTTATTTGTATAGAACTTTAAACAAACCAAACAACTATGAGGATTGATATGAGGTTTTACGCTAACAATATACAGACTACACAGAGATGTGATTTTTTTTAAACATAATTGTTTTTGGTATTTTTTGGTATTATCCATTCTGACATATTTTAAATGGCTTATTGTAGTTGAATAGTGTTGCTGTCTCCAATGTTTACATGTGGTCTTGATAATATCAGTAATTACACTTGAAAATTAGGTTTGTCTTTACAATAACAGCCCAGGAGTCCAGTGTCATGTTTCATGTTTATTGATTATTGGTTTATTTGATTAAGAGCCAGATAATCAAGTTTTAAGGAAGGGGGGGCAATTTCATATTTTACTGTTATATTTCAAAATTGCTATTTGCTTTTTGTGCATTGTGAGATATTCGAAAGTTTATTACATTTTCTTTATTTGTTTATTAAAGTTACTTTTGAAGTAAATGGTCATATATCCTCTTCTTCGACATCTGTTATATGCATTGCTTCCACTGGTACACACAGTTGACTGGTTAGCCAATTAGAGATACGGATTACTATGTCACAACAAAAGGGAAATAACTACTACCATGTGCTCCCTTATAACACCTAATTTGAACCATGGCTTTTAATTCGTCCTTTTAATGTGTCTAGAAATACCCTTGTGGTTGAAACCAGTGTCACGAAAACATGCCCCTCCCGCACCTGGTGCTTAGTGGCTGACACTCCTCTCTACTCCTCACCCTACAGAGCTCCTTGGCTCACACCATGCTCTCTACTCCTCCCCCTACAGAGCTCCTTTTTTTTCTGGGGAAGGCTCTATAATGCAATAGAGGATAGTAACTTTATGAAATAACATGTGAAATAACAATATATTTGGCCTATAGCCGTTGAGAGAGAGATTGAGAGAAACCGCAGGAGAATGGTGAAAACTATCAGCTCAAGGCCAAAGATGTCGCCATGTTTTCCCGTCTCCAAAAATGTCAATCAGGCGTCTTGGGATGCACGGAGTGTGGTATAACCTTCAGTGCCACAGTCTCATGGGTGCATGGGTAGCCGCCCACAGCGTCTTGGGTATTGTTGGGCGTAAATGCCGTATGAATACATTTTGAAGGTAAAAGTGATGAGGTACCCGCCTGTAATCGTACACTGAATAAAGGCTCTCGCTGGCATGTAATGGTCTCTCATGCGGGAAAAGAGATTAACGTTTTTACATTTACTTTTTTAGTTATTTATAAAAAGAGGAATAATTTGTGTGTATCTTTTGCTTACAGATTGCAGTTATCTTTTGAAACACCTATCTGAGATGTTAAGTAATATATTAAATAACACAGTGTGCAAAAGTCTTTATTGTTGTTGGTAACAAACAACAAATGGGTATCTGAGTTCTTAGTCCTTTGTAGGTCATTCATGTGTTTGACTGACAAGCTCTAATCAGAGGTACTTAACTAGTGTTCATTTCACTAACTCTTGGTTATAAAATGGTGCGTGCACCTGACGCATTGTTGTAATGTTACCATTTGGCTTAAAAAAGCATCTAAGGGCAGGAATCCAGGAGATAATCAGGCCCAAGAATCTAGACAAGGAACAACAGCCTTACAGGCGTTCAAGAGGAGCTACATTGCAGAAATGCCATGCCCTAATGCGATAAATGTTCTAATTAGACAGGCCGCAGCCAGTGGGGAAATGGTACCAATGAACAGACACAACAAACAAATGATTCGGAAAGATCCCCTAGACAACCAGCAGCTGCATGCACGCAGCGTGCAGTCGCTGGAGGTTGGCTCCGGAGAGTCAAGCACAGCTTTATAACTGCAGGGTACTTGTGGCCATATACCTTCAGTAATGAACCAAAAGCACCAATCACACAGGCAGATGATTTAGGCTACAGACAGTTTACACTCAAGTGTTGGAGCGGTGTGTACTCTCTGAATTTCAAATCAAAACAACAAGGTTTTTTGTAACGCTGGTTATAGACAAACTGACAAATAAACTGATGAGTGTGGCCTGACTTTCATTCACACCACCATCACTAATAGACCTGTGTTGTATTCTGGGAGAAGCATTCATTTTACACATTTCAGATTAGACAGGCCTATGTGTTCATAGATAATCACAAATGGAAGGAAAAACCTTCCCTCACAACTACATAGCAGCCTCCCAGCGCAACAGCTTGCAAGGGAGAAGCATTTCGCCTTTCAGCACCACGGACAGCTCAGATTTCCTCACTGCCTTAGCCAAAAGCAAGGTGACTAGGGGAAAATTATTAAAACAACTTATTTGTAAAATAAAAAATGCATACTGTCTGCAAACCAGCAGATGGCCTCAAGGAGAACGGGCCGCTTTGTCTTTTGTTCGGATGTGCACGAGCCACGGAGCTGAAGATTTCTCGCGCCGCGCGCGACGCAGCTTTTGCAGAAATAATTAAATAAATAAAAAACCCGTCTCTGGGCGAACATGGCGGCAACTTGACACAGCAGCGGGGATGACAGTGTGGCGGGAATAAAAAGACAAGGTCCTAGGACATTTGCCGTGAGACAAAGGAGCGACATTTCGCCATGACGAAAAGAGGCTCGAGCCCTTGTCCGTACAACTACCGAAGCAGCGGGAAAATGTAAATGCGCGAGCGCTTAAAGACGAGTTCAGGCTACGCAGAGGACTCGCGCGGTGCGGAGCACACGGTGGACTAGAGGAGGTGCTAAGGGGGCGCGAGACATGTTGCTAAAGAATAGCATCTTCGCCGGAGAGCCACGGAGGATGCGGCCCGTGGTTGCAGCGTCTAGTTTCTCCACCGCCACGTCAATTTAATGGGATTTACCGATAACCGCGGAGGTAAGCCAGGACGACCCGCAGCTCTACGTTTAAGGGGAGAAAAACGCAAAGAGGACCCCACGTCAATGACTGTTGTGGCAGAGAAGCCCCCACGGTGGAGTCGGCCGGTGAAGCGCGTGCCCAAAATATGACCAGGGGTGTTTGGACGTGTTGGCAGCAAGATGACGGCTTCCAAATCTGGCTAGAACCCCGCGAAAACGAAAAGCCATTCACCGACTCCGAGAGGGCGCAGCGATGGCGACTGTCCTTGGCATCACTCTTGTTTTTAACCATCCTCCTCTCTGATCACCTGTGGTTCTGCGCCGAGGCCAAACTGAACCGTACCCGCGACAAGTTCTCCTCCACCACGGCCATGGGCACCTACCCATCCAACCACCTGTCCCCCCAAACCCACCTAGCACACAGCAGCCTCAGAGGAAACGAATATGCTATTTTTATAGGAAATTCTACCAAACAACTATGGCGACTTGAAACTTGCCACCACGATAGTTTATCTAAGAACTGCTTTACTTTTGGAGACGCCGACAATTTGTGCAGGGGCCTTTCCGAGAGAGAGGGGACGCGGTCTGTAAATATGGGTGATTTGTATCTCTCCTTTTGTAACTCCTATTCTCTACTGGATCTGTTTTACGGGTCGACGAGTCCGGACAATCTGAACTGCAGCCTGGACGTGCTCGACGATGGCGACACGAGTAGATGCAGCCTGTGCGTGCAGGCGTACCAGCGCTACGACCAGCACGCGCAGGAGAAATACGAGGACTTCGAGCTCATGACTCAGAAATACGAGACGGACGCGTATTCCGTCCGGACGTGCATGGAACAATGCAAGGTAGGGCTTTGCTAAAGGGATCCGCGGCCCCAGCTGTTGATCTGGGGCCGCGGTGGGTGCAATTCGGTCCTTCTCCTCCTGCTGTCACCGTGGAGACGGGTGACAGATTCAAGGAGACTCGCGGCATTAGGGCCTCATGTTCATTCATCTCCAAATTGTGTCTAGGCCCCTGCCAGAGCCTGTGTTAACGTGAAGCTAGAAGCCGAGCTATCGGTTTCCGCTTCCAAATGACGATTTTAGGGCATTTGCTCGAGTCGAGTTAGCCCCTCCCCTTTAGTTTATGGTGTAGGCTATTCTTTGACATTGAAGGACGATTCGCCTTCTGTCGGTATATTAGGCCCTCATCACGCCGTTCAACTATCAGCATAACACAAATCAGGACACTCGAATTGCTAATCTCCTCCCCAATGTAGCCTATAGCCGAGGTTTTTCGCAGGGATTTTAATGAATCAGCAGGCCTCGGTTATAGCCTAGGCTACTATCATTTGCAAACAACTTTCGAGCCTCGTTTGCACGCCATGCGAGAGCTGTTGCAGTAGCCAGGTGTGCATCACGGCAGCCCTACTCCATATGGAGTGCGTTTCATTAAAGTGAAGAGGTAGTTGCCCTGTTTAATGTCGCGGAAACATTTCCCCCCTGCCTTGATGTGTTTGCTCACTGCAGATAACCCGTCTGCGGTGTGTAGGCCTAGATTTCTCCTGTTCACAAAGCCATATGTGTGTGCGGTTTAGACTCGCGTATGCGATCCAAGCATATACTACTGCCCGTGCGTGCTTAACCGAAAATGGCAATCAAAAAAAGGCCAATACGATGTCGTTTCCAAACGCTAATATTCAGGTGTTGTTGAGATAACGTTTGTTGAACCGGGAGCTGTCCGAGGTGCTCAATGGCGTTTCCCAATGCTCCATTCACAGAAGCCTTGGCCAATCCCAGATGGTTTCCATTCACCAATCAGTGGCAGGGCAGAGCACACATAGGTGTTAAAACATTAATCGAAGCGGGCCATCTGTGTGCTCATACCAAACGACTGTTGTCGATCAGGGCTAAAAGACGACCGGAAGAGAACGACCCCATTTAGTATAGGCTACATAAGTTACAGCTTATGGACTGAAATACACAAGAGGCATACTGCATTACTATTGTGCATTAAATTTATTAAAAATGGCTTGCTTCAAACAGACTGAGCTAAGCAGATTTCTATAGAAATAACATTGACTAAATGATTTTTCTTATAAAATGTATAGTATCGATAGTGCCCAGGGTTCACCATTCTGACATGTCAATGCTATCAATGCAGAAGAATCAACACATTGGCCTTCCGAATACACAAATACTGATTGCTTTTACCCCTGCTTTTACCCCTGTGTAGGCTTAGTCTTTGTGCGTGTAGCCTATATAGGGGGGGTACAGTGTACAGTGCTCATCTGTGTATGGTAAACACAGGGTAGTAGACTCACAAGCACGCGCCTACTAGCAGGCCAGGAAAACATTACATGGGTCGCACAGTCGAGTCAAGCTGCTGGGTTCTCGGAGAATACCCCTTCCCTGTCACAGTGAACCTTCCCAATTACAGGTTGTGAAAGGTCCTCTGAGGGTTCTCTAGCACTACAGAAACAAGTGCCTGACTCTAACACTAATGTTGAGTAATGACTGCCTTTAGGAAGCCCGTCATCGCAAACTGTGTGTGCACACCGTGAAAATACACCGTGATTACAGTACCCTGTGAGCTGTATCAAGTATCAACACACACACACACACACACACACACACACACACCACATAGTGAAGTCAAGGGGTGTGAAAAACAAAATTATGGGGGGCTCTTATTTTTCCACAAAGTCCTAATTGCTTTGTAAGAATCAAAGCAACTGTAGCTGGTATACGCTACACCGGCAGAGACAGATCTTTGACATTTCTAGTGAGGATATTTGACATTGACATGGTGGTATTGCTTTTGTAGCGCCGGAGAGGTCTGTGTGTTTCACAGCTGGTGCTTTGATCTCTGTAGCCCGAGGTGAAACATCACACGGCAGACACGAACAGAGTGCCGTCCCACACACTGGGACGCCTCCATTTGACGCGCCGTGAAACCATCACTCACCAGCAGCACGTGACTCGGCCCTCGGTGCTTAGGTCTGGGCCAGCCGTAACCCGAGTTTCTTTGGGGGTTTTATTGTCTGGAGAAACCAATAGTATACAAGGTTTTGGTCTGTATACAGTACATACTGCTCACACATTTAAAGGCGTTTTGGAGCATTACTGATATAGTGGGCAGGCAGCGCCTACAGTACTTTTCTTTTGTGCCAACTCAAAACCTAGCTCAGGAATAGCTTTTTGCATGCAGCAATGTGGCAGAAATCTTGCCATGCTTGGGAAAATCCTAATAACAGCATGTTTGAGACTTTTCTTTAAAATGATTGATGGAGTTATTGATTTATTTTCTCTGGAGTAGTATCTGGAGTAGTAGGCTTTATATTGTGTAATCACTCTAGATCCGTACCATTACTTTGAATCACATCTGAGCTAAAATGCTACGGCCTTACTCAGGGATGGGCAGTAATTCTGTTCCATGTATTTAAAATACGTAAATGAAATACAAAATACTATTTTGTAATTTGTATTTGATGCACTTAATAAAAGCGGTATTATAATTTCTATCTAGATACTTTAGTGCTCTGTATTTTTGCAAATACTCAAATACTTTACCATCAACTGTAGTCATACACATGCAAACCGATGCATTTTAGCATGAGTGCCACCTCCAGGAGAACAGAAGTGAACAGCAATTTGCACAGACTTGTTTCAGAGGCATGAGAGGCGTGACGAGCCTTGAGGAGTTAACTGTAACTTGACAAGCGATACTGTGTTGTGATTAAGAATTGGGATAGTCAGTATATAAACCATTAGACTGAGATTAGTTACTGTCCAGATAGCATGGTGACACAGAGTGTCAAGGGGTGGCAAGACATTGGCGTACGCCAGTGGCCCACCGGCCAGTATTATATTGGTATGACAGTGGCATGCGTTGGGGGAGCGGTGGCAAATCACCAAAAATTATTTGGTTGGAAAGACGTTGGCGTATAACCACTAGCCATGTTTGATGTGGTTCCCTGTTGTTTGAACCCTGTGTTGTAACAGGATCTGTCTTTTGTTTCATTCAAATTGTTGTTACCAAACAAATCAGTTCAATGTAGTTATGGTACAATTTGGAAATGCGCGTTAGGCTATAAAGTCGTTTTCTGCATTTACTTGCAAGATATCTTATCTTTGCAAGATAAGTTAAATAAACATACCTTTATCTGGGTGACCATGGTGGTATCAGGGATATATTTCAGATGTAGAGTTCAGAATGTTTGGTCTGCTGTCTGGTTGCTATAAAAATCTATTGCGCCCATGCTTGGTCAGTTGATTAGTTGAACTAACTGGGCTGGTGAAAGAATAGATCAAATGGGCCTACAGTGTAGATTGGCGAACTTATGTGTAAACGTGTATTTTTCTATTTTTGAAATACAAATATACTGTAGTTTATTTTGATACATTGCCTGGCTGCCATACTTTGTAGTTTATTTTGATATATTAACGACTTATAGGCCCATCCCTGGCCTTGCCCACTTGTGTTACAATGAAAGCTGAGCCAAGCCAAAATAAATCTGGCACCTTGGTAGCACAGTCAGTTACCGAAAGGAAATGGCTCATAATGAAGCAAGCATTATCTTGGTAAGAAAATGGACATCAGAGCCCCATTGCTGTGCATTATTTGCTGTGCTGTTTACACAGAGGCTTTCGGCACAGAGATCATCTTAGCAGTGCTTGTCAGTTAGCAATGTTAGACAATACTTTAGTGTGGCTGGTATCTTACAGCACACACCAAAGTTAGTAACCCATATTGGCCCTCCATATTAGAAACATTCAAATTTATATATAAAATTACCATAAATGTAAAATAGTATTACATAATAATCAAATCAATAAAATAATAAAAATGAAAAAATCAAAGGCAATTTCACAAAACAACAGCATGTTGATGCTTCTTCCAAGCCTTAGTAATCCACTCTGACTAAACAACGTCACAGAATGCTCCAAAATAATTTGAGCTCACAATCAATCAGAAAAGCTCTGTCGACATTCATTACCCCCCCCCCCCCAACACCCACCTACCCACCCAGTTCAATTCAACATCTAATCTTAGCCCGGTGTTGCGAAAGGCATCCTCCCTCTTTAC
Source organism: Percopsis transmontana (assembly GCA_025447815.1). Taxonomy (NCBI): domain Eukaryota; kingdom Metazoa; phylum Chordata; class Actinopteri; order Percopsiformes; family Percopsidae; genus Percopsis; species Percopsis transmontana. Next base: position 1,788,999 of record JAOEHI010000012.1, read on the forward strand.
AGATCCTTGTCAACCACACACATCTGCATTGATCCCCGCTGCCCTCGGCCCAAAGGGACAGGTGGCAGCGATACCAGTCATGCTGATCCACATTGATTTGTACCAAAACCCCCCTCTGCCTTTACACGCCCTTCAGTTCAGAATGGCCAGCCTCTCTGTCGCCTCCATCCCGTGAAGGCTCATTATTAGTTTTTCAAGGGGGAAGGGAGGGGCGGGGGCGAAGAAGCACGCACCACAGGATGAAAACCTTAGGAAAAAATAACATCCTAATCAGTGAAATGAGCCACCGTGTGCACTGTTAAAGGTACACCTCTCGGTTGCGCCATCTCTACCCCAGCTCACCGTTTATTAGTGTTTTTGTTTGCAATAATGTTGAATGGTAATTCAAGACACAACTCAAGCAGTGTACCTTTAATTAGTTGTACTTATAGTGTCATTTTGCAGTGTATTCTACTTTCAAACACATGCGGAGGTTTAACTGAATATCAACATAACAACTCACACCCAAGCTAAGTTTCTAATTATGTTTTCAGGTGTAGCTGTCAGCCCCTGTGAGAGCGTGACATAACTCACAACTCATTTTAGTTTTGTAAGTCTTTGACGTCGAAAGATGTGAAGGTATAAATATAAGAAGAAAGAATTAGACAAAGTTTTGCAAGCTCCAGAATTTGTTCCGCTCTAATCAGGCTGGAAAATCTCCAGAGCGGTTGCACAATAGGTGTCAAATCATTAGCAGGCGATTGGACCACTGTCAACTAGTAACGTTTGGTGGTGATTTTCAGGTGCTAGCAGATGATTAGAGCCCCTTGAACCATTCAGAACAAGACCCACGTACAGTAGGCATGATTTTAGAAACACTGGCACCAACTGAAATACCCACTCTGATTGGCTGATGGTTCTGTAACCAGCTGACAAACAGTTTTCAATTGAGAGGTCCCAGACTGATATGTGTAAGCGAAGCAAATCGTACAGGCATGCCTTACAAAATTAGGATGGTTTTACCAGGCTATGTAAAAGGATTTGGATGGTTGGATGGCTAGATAGGAAGTACTAGCGGCTTGTAGCAGCTAACTTTGCTTGATATATATATATATATATATCTAATGTGTGTCACCGTGATCATTGTTATAAGAGGGGAAATCACCACACGTCTGAGTTTTTGAGTTGCTAGCAGGTTGTTCCCTTCATGCACTGTAGTAATGCATTATTTATTATTTGTTTGTCTGCTCGTTTTCCAGCATGTAATAGAGAATAATAGGGTTCTGATGAGAAACCACTTTATGGGTAAGATGGAATGGTCTCCTGTTTGGATGCTAGCTTTGATTTCATCTCCTCTGTAGCCCACAGTGCCTGCCACTTGAAACCAAAAACACGGGTACACAAACCCCTCTCTTCACCACCCAGTTCCAATGCTATCACTTATGACAGTGGTTCTCAAAATGTGGGTTGGGCCTATCCATAGGGGTTGCAAGATGCCTTTAGGTGTGGTCATGAAATCATACCTAAAATTGAAAATAATTTTGATTACATTATTTCTATATTTTCTCTAAATGATTAATAATCTTGTTTGAATATCTTTAATAGAATGGGCATACATTTGGCATACATTAGTGTAGTTCAGAGTTGTTATTACTATGTTATGCTGTGTTGTTATTACGTTGAAGCGGGTTAATGCTTGTGGGGCCGCAAGCAATAACCCGCTTCTGGTTGGGGTTCACAGGTGAAAAAGTTTGAGAACCCCAGAGAGGTATGATTCGAGGTAGACTCGATGTGGTTTATTAGTCATGTCTTTACTAGACACGTGCATGAATGTGTGCATGCGTGAGTGCATACGTGAGTGAATGAATGAATGACCGACGATCACATACCATTGTGTGCTGGTCGAGCTTGGATGACGTACCAGAGTGTACATGGCAGTTGCGTGCAAACACACACACACACACACACACACACACGCATGCGCATGCAGAAGCATTGTACCTTTGTCCAGTGGGTTGCGGCCGCTGACCTTGGACAGTGTTTAGTCCCTCTCAAGGAGCCTGGTCCATGCCATGTGAGGCTTTTATGAATGGGCAGCTTGCCCAGCGGCATGCTAATGAAGTGCAGAAGGACAGGGGAAGGCTAGCCGCTGCAGCACACCACAGTGGGTCAATGCACGCTGCCACTGTGCTGCGAGCACATCAGATGAGATAGCATTAGGGGAGGGAGGAATGCAGGCTATGGATAAAGGGGTTAAAGGGGGTCACCCAATTATTGAAGGCCTCATTCTGCCTCTCTGGTAGTTCCATTAAAGATGACATGTGGGGCAATTTGTCTTTGATATATTGCTGCAGGATCCCTGCTGAGGATACATTCCAACCCCAGAAAAATGCTGCTACTTTTGCTTATTTGCACTATTTTACAAGATGGGTACATTTATGAGATGGAGAATATACACCTTTCAATTGATGGTTGTCTGTCTTTCAGTGTGGCTGGTTGAGTAGGCATGGCTCAAACAGCTATCGAACATAGTTACAGTAGAGGAGAGGTGGTTGGTTACACGTACGGTAGTTTAATCCCATGCACATATAGAGACATAGATAAGACAAACATATAGCTACATTACAGTTGGCTAATTTAGTAGACATTCATCCCAAATGACTTAGGTATAAATGAGTAGTTAGGGGTTAGAAAAGGTTTCTTATAGGTAGGCCAGACATGTTGGCTTGGAGTCAACCCTAAGCATCGACCTATCCTGCACCCCAGGGAGCATTGAGTCAGCTATTACCTTGAGTACTGAGTATAACACATGGCATTGAGAATGAAACACTATCATAAAAGTCAGTTTATTTGTAGCCTGATAGAAATATGCACAGCTGATTTCAGCTTGCTTGTTATATACCTGTTTGTATGTAGCCTACTTGCTTTATCTAGTAGGTGCATTTCAGATAATGGTAATCTTGAAGTCAGATTAGATACATTTGCACATAGCAACCAACTCCTCAGTCAGCTGCAGTCTTTCCACGTACGACTTATGCGACCTGCTCGGCCATATCCTCATTTACACACTAGGCTAGGTAAAAGGTTAGACTTAAAACAGGATCACTGTTTAGCTCTGTGGCGCTCCATTAGGATGATTGAGGATGATGGCCATCCTATTAAATGAATTTTCAGTCTCGGGACAGGAGCATTGTCTGTGAGAGACATCCCTACGATAGTGTGCCAAACACACACTTTGCTGAAAAAGATAATTTTACACCCAGAAATTATCTTTTTCTGCCATTAAATCGTCAAGACGAGCCATTCTGCACCACGTCATATGAGCATTTTGTCACTCACAACTGCATTTTACTTTCTTTAAGACTGATTGGATCGGATTGCTCTCTTTTGTTATTATTTAGCTACAGTAGCTCTCGTTGTAACTCTCAAATCCTACAGCTTTAACGGACTCATTACTGCCAACACTGCACAGATTGATTATTTGTGCCACATCAACATTTACCTTGAGGATCAATGAGAATCTTTCATGTTGCTATTATATTCTCTAAACAGAATACGAGAAACACTGGAAAAGAGTGTAGCATCATAATTGTCAAAGCTCTGAAATAATTCGATTCATTTTCATTACTCAAAAGGTACACTTCTTGATTGTTTTATAGCACCCCAGAACCCCAAATTTAAGCCCCAGCTCACTATATTTTGAAACACAACTGTGCACAGTTTGTTGTAGGGCAAGGGGTAGAGAAGATGTGAGCCTATAATCTCAGCAGGGGGAGGTGTAGAGATGAATGCAAACAAACTGACAAACTAAGGCTTGTACCTTTAACTAATCTGAAAGAAGTGCATAAACTGTTTTCTATGGGTTTTTTATTTAAATGCAGTTTAAATAATAAGGTTCTTTATATGATTTTCAAATAAATCTTTGAGGACATAGCTTATGACTGAATTTGAGGAGCGTGCTTTTACATGCACAATGTGCTTATTAGCGGGCCCTGATTTGAATGCTAACCGTAGGGAGCCTCCGTGACATATTCTGCAATTCTGCATGAATAGAAGAGTTGAATGAGCTGCCTAAAACCTCTACAGACCAGATATTTGCATAAAATGACCATTATGAGCAAAATATAAAATTGTATAGTGTAATATGTCATAAAAAAATGTCCCTTTGGCTGTTTACATAGGTTGGCTGTTTATTACATTAGCTTTTTGCAATGTAATTTTCTAATTTTTCTCGGAGCACATGCTATCATATACGGCACAAAGATTGACATGGTAAAAAAACATATAGCTTACATTTGCTTTAATCGTAAATCTTTAATATTGCTATGAGTGTTAGGCTACTTCTTTACTACTGTGTAGTTGTAATTTGGGCGGCACAATAACACAATCAACAGTATACCTTTGATGCAATAATTCACTACATCATTGCAAAACTGCATGCAACTGCCCATTTTCTCACCTTTTAGCCATCCCACAACCTTGCATCTTTCCATTGCAAGTTTCACAGCCCTTCCATCAACTGTTTATCAGCCCATCTCCTCTGTTTGTCTCTACTCTGTCTAATTGTCTCTTTACAACCGTCTTGTCTGTCTTCGTTGAGAGGGAAAAAGCCAAGAGATTGAATTAGCTGGGTTTATCAAATTAACAAGTTTAAGACAGGAAGAATTGCAGAGAACGACAGGGTCGTGGCCCGTCCTTATATATTCCTGTTAGGGCCTATGAAAGGTGTGTGTGTAAGTGTGTGTGCCTGGGTGAGAATAGCATCTCTTCAATTTGGGTTTCAGTTCCACCGCAGTGTCAAAGCGGTTAGCCCCATCTCTTAGGGAGGCTCAGTCAATGTGCCCTGGGCTTGGCGCATGCTCACAGAAGTCAACAGCGACCGTGGTGCTGTGGGAAGCACAAGGAGAGACATGCTGACCTCCTCGGTCGCCTCGCACTGATCCACAAACCTCCTGCCGAGGAGGTGAAACCCGTGGAGCCGATTGTTGCAATAACAACCTTGCTTACACCCAACTCAACGTGATGCATAAGGAGGCATTTTTTTCCTCTTCGTCTGTTATTGTGGAACGCTATAGCGTCCTTGTGCGCCAATAGCCAACCAGAAGACAAATCCTGCCGCACATTATCATCAAGTCAGTGTATCCCGAGTCAAAGAAAGTAAAAGGTCGGGGGAGGGGCAGTATGCTGTAACACCCTGCCTGATTTGTTGAAGCTCAAGGATAAGGACCCACGATAAGAGGGATTGAGATAAAGCATAATGTATGTTACTTAACCAGCATGGCCTGTTGTAATGTAATCTGACCTATAGAGCATTTCCAGGAAGGGCTCAGGTCTTGTGCAAGTGCTGAACAAGTGAAGTGCATTAATGAAAGAGCGATTAAGCTACTAATCAGTTTCCCTTTTTACACTGACAAAAGGGTCCTCAAGACAGTGGTTTTGCTTCTGAGAAATTGACACCACCTGTTGGGATTGTTTTTGAAAGCTATGGCAAACCGACAAAGCTGGAAGTTACCATGCACCATTTCCCACTGAAACCAGTCCTCTTAAAAGATTTCCTTTACTTAAACCAATCATTACTACACCTAATGAGAGTACATGTTATAGCATCAGAAACAAACATGGAAAAGATTACCACATGAGCTCATATTAGCCTTGTGATACCATCCTGATCTCACGAGCCCCAATTTGATTCTGCTGCGAGTATCAATCTGGAACCCCTCCAGTCAAAAGCAATTGTCCCAAGCTTGGAAAACAGTTGACGAATCAGCAGTCATGAAGTTTAAGATGCGACATCAACGTGCGTCTGCTAAAACATATATGTACTAACAATATATACTGTATATGTAAAGATTAGTGCGGAAATGCAGGTACTGCAGTGTATAACTTAATTTAAAGAAGAACAGACAACAGCATTGAAGGCTTTTCTCCATGAAGAAGATGTATTTGCTGTGCTGCAAATACATCTGGTTAAGGGAAGAGTTTGCTCTATCAGTTAGCACCATTAATAGCGAAGAATATGGGGCTGACAGAGAACCCCTTTGTAATTGTTGTGTTGCCAGTTAATAAACAATATCAGATTTGAAACAAGGATTAGTATTCTAGTAATTCTAGTAATTCTTTATAGTGTTGGTAACATAATTATAGAAATGAAATCAACAGTCCATTTGATATTCTATATCAATTGAAGGACTTTATACAGTAGCACACAACTTTTTGAGCCTCTGTTGCATTTCAGAAGACATTGGCTCACGACCCCGTGTGTCTGTGGCTGTTCTTAAAACATTGGGACTGGTTTCCTTCTCTTCTTCAACCCATTTTTTTGAAAGCTTAAGATCGTTCTCGATTCTCCCAACTGCACGAAAGCATTTGATGCATATTCTATACTGTAATTCAGGTATTGGAGCTAATCTAACACCCAATTCTGCTAGGCGTTCTTCAAAAATACGATTTTCCTTATCTACCCCTGTCATGCTAAATATAATTTTTTTGTCGAGACTGCGTGTTGGTTACTGTTTACATTACTACACCCGTTTCCGTCGGTGCTCTATCTGACGTTGCACGTTCCGATTGGTTGAGATGAAGGTATACTGTAGTCCAGTTGTGTGTAAGGAAGTTTGAAATCTAAGTATTAAATGTAATGCCATGGATTTTATGAGCAAGTGCACTGAAAGGTCGGCAAGTCTACTATAGTGTGACAGCACATCATTATAGCGCTCGAAAGACTTTCAAAACTTTGAATGCTGCTCAAACACAGGAGCACTTGCAAGACTCATTCCACCAAAATGCACCATCAAGCTCTATAACTCCTCCCTCAAGTGTCTGACACACAGACCCTTAGTTAGTCGTTAAACTGGACCTTATTACCTGTTGTTTTGTGCAATATTATTAAGTCATGTTTAATAATTAATGTGCAATATTTTTACATACCCACACTACTTTATGCATTTTTTATATTTTCCTTCATTTCTTATAATTTTCTTTATATATATTTATATATTTCTTTATCTACCTACTTTCGATTGCACTTTAACAAAAGAATTTGCCAGAAAACCACTAAGAAATTTAAAACACGATAACACAGCTCAGACAGCCATTACGCTATGTTTAGCAGAGCACTACAGTAGCTTACAGAGTAAAGAAGTGATTAGCTAAAGAAATTTCCGGCACAATGTAAAGTGCCATTTTATACAGTGGTACTTCAATGTCAAACATGAGTCTGTAATAACAATAATAAATATTCTCTGATTTTCAATATGGAGAATTCAGGTTCAACTTTGTAATATAGAGCTTTTATGTGTGAGTTCTATAGGCCGATAGATAGAATAGAATAATTTCCGGTGTTTTATACACTCAGTTTATTTCTACATCTCCCATCGCTTGGAGAATTAGCTGAAAATAGTGCAGGTATGTGAGATCTGCTTCCTGTTCCGCCGCGTGATGTGTTCGAGCACTGACGGCCCGTGTCATTCAGCTTCTATCCGGGCTCTCACACAGCAGCTGACTCATAAGCTTTTTATAGCCGGCTATGTCATTTCCACTTTATAGCTGTGTGAGTGACAGAGCTGTTCTGCCATCAAGAGATATCAAGTGTGAAAACTTTACGTCATAGTAGACTTGAGTCATGGGTGTACCAGGGGTAAAGTGAAATCATTTAATTTGTGTTCCTTTTATTTGGGCTATTTTGATTATTTATTATAGGACAAATTATTGTTTGTTGAATTATTGGTGTAGGATTATAATCAGTCTAGGGACATTGCAAACCAGTTTCTTTTTTTGTTTCTTTCCTTTTGTGGTTTACAGGGACCCATCTAAACTCCCCTCTGCCCCCTACTGGCCAATAAATAAATGTTCCTCCTCCTTCAATGTGTAAACTGGTTGTTCCATGCCTCTAAATTGTAGGCACACCCACCCCAAACAGCTATGGCAGCTATAGAGAGCACGATTTGCCTTCTCCGCCGACTCATTAAATCACACAGACCAATGTTTCACCTCATTGAATTTATAAATGTGTCGGAGGCAGATTGTGAAGGAAAGCCAAGCATGTAACATTAGGAGAAATGTCACATTGTGTTTCTTGTGCAGTTTTAATGGATGGTAGCAGCATGGCTTAGAAATAATTTCCCATTTGGTTACACGTGTCCCCCCTCTCAATGCTTCACATATACAGTTTAAGTGCATGCGCTAGTGATAAAATCACTCTCTGTGGCTTTACGTGTTTAAAGGTACGTGTAAACCTAAACTGTGTTTACAGGTACGTGTAAATCACAATTGTGTGATATATATATATATATATATATATATATATATAAAGTGGTGTTAGTTTATGCTTTTAGATATTTTTTAGCTGTTATTTTTAGTGTTACAAAAGTGGTGAGATCCCATTCCCCTCGCAGTGCTGGGTGGCTGACACTCCTTTACTCCTCCCCTTACATCTCTCCAAGGGCAACACCCTTCACTATCCCGCTATCCCACTACAGCCACGTGTTTTGTATTTCACACGTAAACAGTGAGCTGGGGCAGAAATGTGGTTCTGGACACACGGTAACACAATCAAGGAGAGTACCTTTAAGCTGTGCTGTGCTAAACAGCTCTTGTATTGTTTAATGAGACTTTTTCTACGTATTATGAAATCAGCATTCATTTAATCACTCATGACCAGATGAAGGTCTGGGGAGGGGACAGGTTAAAGGTTAAAGGAGGATTTTCTAACTGAGCTAAGCAGGTCACAAGGTCACATGAACACAACGACGCCTACACAGTAGATATTACCTAACAGTGTGGCTTGGCCAACATATAGAAAAGAGGTTGTTAGATAATACATTTTAGCGAATCAGGGTCATTTTTTAAGCCCTCGTGGAAGCAATGGGCAGCTCAACGCTCGTCCCAGTCTTGCCCATCTGTGTGTGTGTGTGTGCTTCATGACATTGTTTGAAGCGGTATGGCGGTAGAACGCCAGGTCTGCATTCACACTGATCACACATTAGACTGATCAAATCAGGCCCCAAGTCTGCTTCCTGTCTAACTCAATTTGCTCTCATACGCCTCCCTTGTCACGCTGAGCACATGGCCGTGCACACACACACATATGCACGACACATGAACAGGCATGCTCACACACACACACACACACACACACACACGCACACACACACACAGTAACCAGCAGAGAACGGGGCAGTACCCATTGAGGCTCTAATGAAAAGCAGAAAATGCTGTTTCCTTGGCAACTGCCAACCCACATCTTCAGGACCCAGATTCCCCGTCTGCTACTGGGAATGCTTTGTTTTGGTTTCTCCTTTGATGGCCCGGCATCCCTCGGCTGATTATCTCACCCCTGGCAAGAATTTATGCTAAATCACTGGGAATTAAACAACATGCTGCCACACACCGCCCAGAAAAAACCACCAGTGTCCCCAGAATTATTAAAATATAGGCCTAATCAATGACGTGGCTGATTTGTTTTTTTGCACCGGAGGCCCTACAACTTCAGCAGTAGCATGCCAGCACAGTGAAACACCGTCACCAGCGCCACAGAGTGGAGCAAATTAAAACACGGGTAGGTGAACCTGTCGGGAAAATACAGAGCTTCGGCGTCAGTGGTTACATCACGTTGTTTACTATAATGAAACATCACATTTCAGGGACTGCACCCAGCACGATAACAGCAAACAGCAAAACAGAGTTGGAAACAAATATCCTGCTACAACATCAACAACAATACCAGTAAAGGGTGACCAAATTCCAAACTTCAGCAAAGTTCACCCAGACTAGAAGGGATTTTCCAAACCCCACAAGCAGACTGATATAGCTTTGCCTTTTTGACATCACCTATTTCAAGTCAGCCAATAGCAAATCTCAATTGCAATAGCCAGTGTTTGACCTATAGAGGTCAGCTGCCACACATTCTTACCGAGCTTATTCACAGTTTAACAACTTTATACAATTTTGTCAAGAATTTAACCTGAATCAATCACTGATACCTCAGACCAAAATAAAATGAAATTATGCTTTTTTAGGGTTTAGTTGCGTTTAAATAGCAATAGCATTTGTTTAGTTCTCAAGGTTTCAATGAGTTTTCTAGTTCGGTGGGAGACTTATTTAGTCCCTAGGTGTTATTTCTACTCGTTGTCGCTGTGTTTGCATTAACAGATCCCGTTAATACCAGCAACATACTGTACCTACACCCACATTCCATTCCTCTACAATCCAAGCCACAGTTCCTCAAATGGCACCCTAGTTGAAATGGCATGTAATGTAATTATCTGATTTGCACTAATGCTTTGCTGTGGCTCTGATTCATGAGTGGAGAATGCCAGGCTATAAAATGTCGCACCTTTCTGAACTTCAGAAGATAAACACTTCCGAATTATCGCAGTGGCCTCCCCCACCATAGGGAACACACATTGGTTTATTTTGTGTGTGCACTGTCCAAGGTCCTGAAGTGGACAAAGTAACCACGTTTTAGCCGCACATGGTGTAAAATGAGCTGTCCTACCCGTCAGGCTTTCCATAGTGATAGTCGAACACAGTGATAATCTGACGGGTCATTTTTGTCTCAGCTGCGACTATATCTCATACACAGTTACAATATGGCACATTAAACACCATGAATTTGAGGTTAAATTAGTAATGTGGTCTAATAAGACAAAACCTCTCAAACACTACAACCTGTATAGTTAAACCTCTAAAGTGAGATTTAATATCACTTTAAATCAAATCAAGCACAACATGACAAGAGCCTAGTGGTGACACACATACTGCATGGCATGAAACAGAAGAAAATACATGTGCATACAAGACAGCTGACCGTTCAACACCACCCTACTGGCTGAGACTGGGCCTGTTTTGGCAGAGCACATTGTGCTCTCCGAGATGTCTGTCCTACGGCCTTGCTCGATCTGTCGAGCTGCACAGAGATAGAGAACGCTGTTAATCTGTTATTTTCTTCAATAATCAATCAAATATTTAAGTTAAGTAAACAATTCAACTGTTTTAGATGCTCAGAATCTCTTGTACTTCAATATCAGTGAGAGGCAGCGGGCCCTGTGCTCTTTCCTTTAAATAGTAGGTAGATCAGTGAGACTGAACTGTAATATATCTCTGTTCAGACTGTGTCGATTCCTCGCCTAAATATACAGTAAGTCCACACACAATATTCTGCTTGCACGCTGTATTTAAGGAGCCAGATTGGGTTCTGTTGTTTCTCAGTTCGTTCCGAATGTCAGTGTGTGGACTTAAAAGTAAATTGACATAAGCATGTGGAGCTGGTTTTTAACATCCACTGTCTCCTCTTCTGTCCTCTTCTCTCCTCCTCCCCTCTCTTCCTCTACTCCTCCCCTCCTCCTTTCTCTCATTTTGTCTCTCCTGTCCTCCCCTATCTTTTCTCCTCTCCTCCACTCTCTCTCCTCCCCTCCCCTCTATCTCCTCTCCTCCCTCCTCCACTCTCCTCTCTCCTCCCAGATGGCCTACAAGCCCTGGCTGTGTGCACAGTACTTTCCCACCACACAGCGTGAGTGTCAGAAGAAGGTTCCGTGCCACCAGTACTGTCTGGAGGTCCAGCAGAGCTGTCCCTTCATCCTGCCCGACAACGATGACCTGATCCACGGAGGGAGCCCCAGCTTCATCTGCACAGGTCGATATGGGACTCATGGCCCACCCACCGCCCAATACTATCACCAGCTCGTATAGATTTTAATGACGTTTCCCACAGTTGTTTACTTGACCCTTGCCAGTCTCAGTGTGACGGTAGTTTTTTATTAATTAATTCATTAAGCTTGTATTTTATATCAAAAATATAATCACCGTAGTGTTACGCCAACATCTGAGAAATAATATTACAGGTTGTCTGCTGATTTCCAGCATCAAAAAGAAAATATTACATTATCTCCTGTGTGTTAATTGAATATCTATCTTCTGAAATCTATACGAGATGTAGCCTAATTAACCTGCGATATATATTACCATATTTCTCATCATGACTAAACAGGATTTCTCTACAATATTTTTGTTTAAAAAAATAGCTTTGCAACAAAAAAGATGTTCTGATGACATCTAGTGGTTTATTTGAGAACTGGTGAGTTTAGACAAGGGCATATGAATGCAGCCAACCAAAATGAATTTACCGGGCCATGTAAATTTAGAGCATTGTATACAAGGCAAATTCCAAGTTCTGAAATTGCATGGCACACTTGCAATTATAATTATTATAATAATTATTTCAAGTTGTTTTTGGATTGACAGTTATCTTAATGACACTTGAAGGAGCAGCTGTTTCTGCTTTGTTGAGCCAGGATCTGTTGAAGCTAGCCACTGGGCCAGCTTTCACATGGCATATATGTTGTTTGCTCACTAACTGGTTCAATACAAAGTGTGTCAGGTGCTTCTTCAGATGATAGTTCACGGAATGGTCTTTAGGTTCCAGCCAGCAGCCTTGGTTTGTAGCCTTGTAACCTGGTTCCAAACAAAAGAAATCAAAGCTTCGGTCCTTAGAGGTCTGCTGCCCCAACACCAGAAACAGGAATCTGTGTGACTCAGGTTTTCCCAATTGCGTCATCAGTGCTCATCTTGATGTGCGCTATCCTGAAGGGGCTGCACAAATATTGAAATCAGCCAGCATTCCTCTCTGAAAAACAAATAAAATTATAAAAAACACAATGCAAAACCAGTTGATCAGATTTGAAATAGAATCTAGGGCAAACAAACAAACATATTTACATGTTTGGTACTGTAGACCTTGTGCACTTTTCATTGCTGAAAGTGGAATGATAGGGGGGCCTATAGCACATCCAGTGGCATAACCAGAGATTAATACAATGATACATTCTTACAATTGTTGTTTGTTTATCACAGCTTTAGTCTGAACATGTCTCTCAAAAGGCTCCCGTCCCCCCAGCACAAACACCTCCTCAGGTGTGGTCCCATTACAGACACTGGGAAACTTCACACCTCTCACCATACACATGTGTCTCCTGTGGGCAGGGTTGCTGGGGGAGCTGCCGCCAGGCGCCGAGGCGGACTGCTGCGACGTCCGGTGGGATGCCGAAGAAACGGATGGCCCCTCGGGCGGGACGTTAAAAAGGACTGCCCCCCCCTGCCAACCCGAGGGGGAATCCGTCGCCTCCGCCGCCGCCGCTGCCCACCGGCCGTGCAACGGGCGCCTAAAGATCTGCCTGCTGGCCCTCGTCCTGCTACACACGGTCATCGTCATCTCGGCCTCCCACAACTCCACGTGGGTGGGCGCCGCCGCCGTGTTCTCGCCCAAGGAGAGCGCCTCGAACGAGGACTAGGTCCTCACCCTCCCCCCCCCCCACGAACGAGGGGCTGACTTGAGCATGACGTCCGTTGAGAGGTCCCCCCCCCCCCCATTTACGGCATCACCGTTGCCACGGACACGTCTGGCAAGGCACGCCGGGGGAACTACTCTTACCGATCGTTTCCGCCAACCAACAGAACCGCCGACCACAGGAAAGTGGGAGGGATTTAGCTGGAGCTAAGGGTGCTGGGATTGGACACTGCTCGAACTCGAGGAAGTTTGAGAACCAGCCCCCCCCCATCCCGCCCGCCCGCCCGTCCCTACCCCAATCCAACCACCCCCTTCCCAAAAATACGGACCTCTTTCCACTTGAAACCTGCTCATTGTTTCTATTGCATCCAGATGTTTTCTTTCATAATGTCTCTCTCTCTCTCTCTCTCTCTTTCCTCATCTGTGTTCCTCTCCTCTGCCCTTCCCTGTTGAGTTGTCCACAGCGTTTTTTAACATGTATGTGCATTCCTTCTCTTACTTAGCGTTCTGAAGCATATTACTACATTGTATGTGATAATATTTCTTGCTTGAGGGCCTCCCAGGACTAGCTGGAAGTCACCCATAATTCACGTGGTCTCTTTTCTCTCAAGACAAAGGTGTGTGTGATTCTTTTATATTCTAGCGTTCAGCTTGTATTTTTGTCAGACTCCTGGTTCACTCTTAGCCCCCGATGACGGTACAAACCTACGCAGACAGCTATCATGACCTAAAGTGCTCTGAGAGTGGGCCTGCTTCCTTTCACTCCCGCCGTAGGCGTTATGAAGTGTCCATAACCATGAGAGGGCCTTTCAGGTGTGGTCTTGTGTAGAGGAGCCACGCGCTAGCTAACTCACTCTTCCGATATAGTCAGGCCTTGGCCGTACCACCCTCAGTTTGCTAGTGCAGAAAGGTTGGTCGAAAACAGCGTTTATCTCAAATGGTAGTGTCGGTGTACCGGCGGCTTGTCTGCGAGAGATTTCAGCACGGGACTGTAGCGTCGAGAGAAAGTGTGTTTTTCGGTCCCCTGGCTTCCCAAGTATTCCGCAAAGCCAAAAATGCAGGTCCCCCCCCCCGAGTGCCTCTCTGCCATGTAAGCCCAGTGAACCAGACGATAGGACTCTGGGAGTCCACAGAGCAATACAGGAAGATAAGGTGACTGTGAGTGGAACGGCAGTAATCTAGTGGCCGACTAGTGACCGACTAATCACCGCCCCCCGTTTGTCCATAGCTTTGTGACATTTCATTCTCAATGCACCGTTATAGAAGGAACAACCCACTTGTTTTTCAGACTAGTAAAGGGCTGTGTTAGTTTCAGCATTAGTAAGGAGACATTTCAAGGGCTGATACATCTGATTTCCTTCTGTTTTAACTGCTGCTACTAGTACACACTCACCAACCAAGTTTCAGTTTCACATGTTACCTTCAGTCAGGAATGCACCAAATCCAGAACTGGTGTCAGCTACACTGGGCAGACACCAGGCCAGTATCACCGTCAGGGGAATGTCCCCAAGCTAAACCTGAATCCTACAGCGTCTAATAGAAACAAATTGAACAGGAGCGTCGTTCAGAATTTGTATCAGGTGTATAAAAGGTGCCTACGGTGCACCCTTGACCCGACTGTTGTCCCACATGACAGCTTTACTACCTATTTACCTTGCGTTGCTGTGATGACGACCGAATGCGTCATATAAAACACATCCGCAGGAGATAGCAGAGGGAAGTCAAGTCCACGTTTTGAGTGCCACCCCCCGCCCTGACCTGCCCCGCCCTGCCCTGCCCCGCCCTGCCCCGCCCCGCCCTGCCCCGCCCCGCCCTGCCCCGCCCTGCCCTGCCTCCCAGCTTGTTCTTGTGAGGTGCCTGATTTGTTTTTCTGTTATTTTCTTTCCTTCCTTCTCTCTCTCTCTCTCCCTCTCTCTCTTTCTCTCTCTCTCTCTCCCTCTCCCTCTCTCCCTCTCTTCCTCTCTCTCTCTCTCTCTCTCTCTCTCTCTCTCTCTCTCTCTCTCTCTCTCTCTCTCTCTCTCGTTACAAAAAATTGTTTATGAGAAAGGAATAAAATTTAACAAACGAC
>JAOEHI010000012.1:1813263-1832990 GCA_025447815.1 Percopsis transmontana
GGGTGTTGGTCAGTCAGCTGACTGACAGCAGTGGGCAGACTTCCGTGGCCTGCCAGAACTAACGCTACGCTTAATATGTCTTTTAAACAAACATGTTTAGAATTAGAATGAGGTCATTTAGCAGATGCTTTTATCCAAGTGACTTACAATTATATGGAGCAGATAGGGGTTAGGCATCTTGCTCATGGATGCTTACAGGTAGGCAAATTCTGGGGCATGAACCCACGACCTTCCGGGTGGGAGTCCAACACCTAGACCACTAGACTATCCTGCCCGTTTACTCAAGATATTTGCACATTAGCTGTTAATATCCCAAAGGTCATTGCTCACAACGCATGATGGAAATAGTGCATGAGGCGTAAAGCTTGACAGCTTAAGAGATAAAAAGCAAGCCATAGAAATGCTTGCATGCGACATTGATCAGAAGTGCTAATATTGGCAGAGGCGGATAAGCTTCTCACTCTGGTGCAATGGTAGAACAATGGCACCTTCTACTTAATTAATGTCCCCTAATTGACAAACTATTTCCCGTCCATCAGGTGCCAAGGTTTCCCCTAGGGGTGCCCCCTTAACTGTACCTGCCTTGCAGCTGCTAACTTGACTGACAGCTTTGCAACTTTGAACTTTGATTAAAAAAAACAAAAAAATAGCAAGCCTACTGCCCAGAACCCCACATTTTCCCAGGCCACCGTTTGTTTTGTGCACATAAGCGTGCATGGGGCTGTAGTGGGAGGCGTAGAGAAGATGTGAGCCTATGAGCTCTGTAGGGAGAGGAGTAAAGAGGAATGCAAGCCACTCGTCATGCAGGATGAAGGAGGGGCGTGTGTTTCCAGTTTCAAACCATAAAACGGTTTGTAAACACTGGTTTCAACCACAAGGATACTTCCAGACACAAATTGAGGAGTGTACCTTTAAATGGGTTATTAGAAGCAAATTAATTATTTTCAGGTATTATGAATACTCTATACCCACATGAAGATTTTTTAAAATAATAATCAAATTGCATTATGCACTCCCACTTTTAACTGAGGCCATTTAGTGAGAGCGTACTGTTTTGAAAAACGACAGAAACCAATTTCCAACTGAAATGGTTTCCTCATATAAACATCTCCCACATTTCTTGAAATCTTACCCATTTGGTTTCCAATGTTTTTTCAATTTTGTTTGGAATTCAACGCAGTGGCTCATGATTTCATAGCTATAATGAGAGCCTTCCTTTGACGTCAATCTTAATCAGCATCTAATGCACTGCTTTGATGTATCATCGTATCACAGTGTACGTTCAGGGGATGTGCAGTCCGGACCTCAGGGAGCGCATTAGCCTCCAACCGATCTCCGAATATTATTTTGATGCAGACAGCCAATGGCAAACTCCATTACATTCGTGACATTTTCAACAGCAATACAGTACATTCTGCTGGTAGTGATCCCTTAGAGGAGGAACGCACTGTTTGACTTGAAAACGTCTTTCCGTTCTCTCTGAAGCTTTTGCATTCAGTCGTTTATGTTGAGCTCCCCCCCGTTTAATTATTTTCCGTCAGACCAACAAATGTGAGTTCGTGGAATTCATATTCCTGTAACTAAGTAGACGTCTTCTATCCATTGCTTTGGTCTGCAAGAAAAAATCCCTCATCAGCCAACAATTAGCTTCAGAGCACCATATGGCAAAGTCTAAGGGAGAGTTTGTTTCATTATAGCACGTCAACAAGGATGACAATTGTCCTTTCTCTCCTTGGAATGGGCCCCATGGTGGAGGCTTTGGTAGAAGGGCTAAGCTAAAGCTGAAAGCAGCAAAACAGGACATGGGAAAGTCGATAAAATATAGGGGAAGATAAAGGCTATATTTGAAGTACATGATTTAAAATAGGCTCTCAACATCACAGGCAGGACATGCAACTGAGTGCGCTCCTTGCTAATCGGATTCTTTGAACTTGAATGAACTGTAAATTTAAGGCTAGATCAGGTTGCATCATAGCCACTTAGTCTTTTATTATTATTGAATTAAAAGGGACGTTTACTAGTTCATGTGAACATTGATTGTGACCTTACTTACTGAACGGCAATTAGATAAGGCTCAGGGGTAATCAGTTTTATCAAATCAGATGAATTTGTTTGCAAACATATATCCACTCTGTTTATGCAGCACATCCTTTATGCATGCTCAATCTTTGAGTAAATTTGACGACTATGTACACGCATATTGGAATTCTATCCAAATCTAATTAGAGGCTCTAAAGGGCAGTGGGATGGGAGACTTATTCTGTACCTACAAAGCCAGTTGACTCTTGAGTGTATATGGTTTAAAACATATTTAAGATTTTAGTCTTTGCTTAGGTCACCTTTAAAAAGGTTCCCCTATGTGGCGTTTCCTTAAAAAGGTGCTACGCCGTGTCTGTTTACAAGGAAAGGGACAGAATTAACTGTTGCTATTGTGAGGTGTCAGAGCCATTTAAATCCAACAAATGACTCTCCGTTCGATAGTGCCATCCTGCTGAAGGAAGAAGAAAAGATGGTTTTGTTCCGTGTCTCGCAGAGGTCCGACAAACACGCAGGGATAGGTTACAGTTCAGTTATGAACCAGTACATTTGACAGCCGAGAGGTGCAGCTTTATGGGGACAGTGTCATGTCAACATTTGTGAATATCTTCCTTCCTTGCCCTCAGCAGTGTAGACCTCATATCTCCTCTCCTTATATCCAAGTTTTCAATTTTCTTATAACTGGATTCTAGTTTAGTCTGTATGCACTTTAACACAAGACTATAATAAACTTGTACCACCGCCTTAAACTATTTTTAAAAAATTCCCTGTGCTCAAAAACAGCCTAACAAACAAGTAGACCCTAAAATATGCACCAAAACTTGCACTGAGTTAAAGTCAGTGCTGTTTATCTCTGTCTCCTGCTGGTTTTAACTGCAGCCTGGCACAGGGGAGGCACAATTAAGGACTGCACACAGATCAAACACACATCTGCACTTCAACAAAACATTTTTAACTATTTTAAGGTGAGAAATAAAAAATAAGGGCCAAAACTTCAACTTACAGGCCTCCTATAGTGTTTGTTAGGGGGGGAGGGGGTCGCGGTAAACATACTATAGTACCTTTTGGGGTATAAATAGCCCTATAACTCAAACTGAATGCATAGCCACAGCACTGCTGTGCTAGTAGGTGGCTTGATTACATGATTGGCAGGCAGGTGTGTTCCTTATCCAGCATCAGCAATTGTCTACATCCTCTTGCCTGTGTCCACCCAGGCACTCTACAGAAAGCAGGGCCTCAATCAGCATGAAATACCAAACACGAAAATAGCATTTATCCAGGGGCTTTCCCTTCGCCATCTGTTGCCATGGCGAATATCACAAAAATGGCTATTCAAGTGTGAATCCAAAAAAGAAAACACAAGTGGAAGTTATTCTCTGTAGCAGGCCTCTATAACTGAACATCTCAGGCAGACATGGAAGGAAGAACAGCAGAAAGTGTCGATGTGTAATACCCCCACTTTCTTCGCACTTTTCGAGACAGGAAGTGAACACCGGGAGTTTGCCAAGAACGGCAAGCTGTCAATCCTGGCGCAGGGACGACTCCAACAAACGCAGATGAAAAAAAGGCCAAATGGGAATATGGTTAAGAAGGAATTCAAAAACAATGTGCGTACATTTGTCTTTCAGGAACTGGCCAAGATATGGAAATTGTTCTCACCATGACTCACCTGAAAAGAACACAGTGGAAGTTTCCACGACATAAAGCTCTATAGAGGGAATTTTAACGAGCCCACCATATCTGTGTGACCAGTTCACCCTGTGTAAACTGTTCTCAAACACGGCTTGTGCCGACAATGATTACCGACAGTGATTAATAATCCTACACTTTAAGCAAGAGTCTTGTATTAACAGCATTTTGTGCAAACACGCATCATCAATAGGAATATAAGGAAAGGATTTATTCAATATAGACCATATACATTCCCTCGCAGTTCTCTATATTAATAAGTTTTAAAACCCACTAAGGTCGTTATAAGGACTATTTTGAGGGTTTGTATGTAATGTATGTAAGGAAATGAAGAGCCTTCAAAATGAAAGGAGGACGGATGAGTAAGGCCAAGACCAATATTGTTGCAGTACCCTCTCTCCCTCTCTCTCTCTCTCCCTCTCTCTGTGGGGCTGCCTTGTGTCCTATCAAGGTTATATGCCCAAAGGGTCCCATTAGGATTATTAACACATCCCTCTTTGGCCAGCAGGAATAATTAAAACCATTAAAATTCCCTATGGTGGAGCGCCAGTACAGTTCTGCCAACTTCAAAAATGAAAGCAACAGGAAGAAAAAGTCAACCGGGCTACACGGCACAAAACACATCCGTTGCTGTTAATGAGTTGATCGGAATTTAGGCGTTTGTTTGACATGCACCAACAGGAACTAAGACACTAAGTGACTGACATACCTGCTGCTGCTGATGCAAGCCTTCTCAGACATGTTTGCCCAAAGGTGGTATTTCATATTGTACTTTGCCGTGTAAATATTTGACTTCATATTCCAAAGCCTGCAAAGTGCTCTGCTCAACGGGGCTCTCCCCTGTAGAACAAACAATTAAGCAAGCTAATAATCACTTACTGCAGCTAATGTCAGCCCGCCATTAACAGCCAGCTCTAGACAATCATATGATCGTATAATTATAAAAACAATGCGATGGAGAAAATAGCAATAGATCCCTCTCACTTGCTTTCTCTTTTGCTACCAAAACTATCCATCAGCCCGGTCATTTAGTCTGGCCAGTCTTTTAGCCTTTAGCCATCTAAATCTTTGTGTAATGGGGCAGAATATTTGACAATCAAGGACTCTGGCTTCATTTGAACCTAATCATTGGATCAAATGGAATCGATCAATGGAGATGAATCCATCAAGCATTTCAATACTAAATTATTATGAGTGTTCAGTCACTGTCTCTTATCCAGTCTAAATAGAAGACTGGTGGGAGAATAAATGCCTTATATTACCTAATATATTACATTATACTGGTGGGGAATACTGCTACATGGGTCTACTGGTGGACCATTAACAATATATTAGCTTTCTTCAGGGCTAAATGCCTACTCACACAACAAAACAACAACAATATATGTGGACATTACGGCTTTTATAGCAATTTGAGTTTCTTTACAAAACCCACCTAATGAAGGCTGCAAAATAGTTGTATCTGCTCCAGTACAGCAAAATAGGAGACATTATTTAATGCCTACAGTATTGTTTTTTGTTTTGCTTTGTTTCAACACACAATGCCAATCCAATCCATTCTGAGGAGAGTAAAATGTAGGAAATCAATAAGGGATCATGGCTTTGACTCGGAGTCAATTGGTCAGCCAGTTATATTATCCAACAGTGGTTATTAATCCCCTAAAGAGAGAATTTCTTTTTGCCCTGTTTGGGGTCAACGGTTTACTTTACTTGTGTTGGCTAGCTGCATCAAGACTCGTCTACTTGACAGGAGGCATTGACATGCACGACAACCAACAACATAACTAATCGACCAAAGTGCACTTTACTGATACTGGAGGAATTCATTGGGCAACTCAACAACACGAGTCTGGCTGTTTGCAGGTCTTTTAAATAGTTATGGTAACTGCTTAAATGAAATGTAAAGACTGAAATTGGTCATTAAAGCACTGGCGGCATACTGGAATTACGTATACAGTCTTGTGAGTGACAATGCTAACAGCCAATAAAAATCTACTACCAAACTTTTAAAAATGCTGACATGCTTACAGGGCTTTATGTATCGAGAAGGGTCTATCTGTAGTCTTGCAGATTACACGACACCCCCACTTCACTACATGACACACCCCCGAAGATAACTTCCTGGATTAGTATGAGGACAACACGTGTTAACAGCCGGAAGTACTGCAAGAAAAGTCAAAAATGGAAAAGTCCAAAAAGCAAATTAGTAGGAAGCCAGTAAACATTAAGGTTACTGGCGGTTACTGGAGGTTAAGATCGGGGGACCTTAACCTTCCTCTCTTCCCCTCACATTCTAAACCCCAGTCTTCATCTTCATCTAACCTAACTCCTAACCCTAACCTACCCCTAACCTAAGGTTCCCAACTAAGGTTAATCTTAAACCTTATCTTAAACCTTATTTTAATCTCTGGCCTTAATTTAAGATAGATCTCTTAACCCCAGTCCTTATCTTAAACCTTATCTTAACCTCCAACGTCAGGCCTAAACTTAACCTAGATCCCATAACCCCAGCCCGTATCTTACCACTCATCTTAACCCTTATCTTAACCTCCAACCTCAGGCCTAAACTTAACCCTGTGTGAAGAATGGGTATTTCTTAATTAACCTGGGGAAGAGAGATTGATAGAGGTGGAGTGGAGGCCAGGAAGCTAAAGAAGGGTGGGTGGGGGCTCAGCTGTTGAACCACAAACACAACAAATAAAGGGAGGAAATGCAAGGCTAATAAAATTCACAACATGGCCCAGGCGTCATGCACAACGCAGCATGGACACAAATAGCCACACAGTCAGTATCTTCGAGTCTGGTCAGTCATGGCCATGTGATTAGTGTTGAGTCTCAAGTGTAGAAAATTGAAGTAAAACAAAACATCTACACTTTTTTAGCAGCCTTGAACGGCATTCTATTAAAAAGAGTAAACAAGACATCTCTGATATGGGTTTTCACTCTGTCGAAGTAAAATACAAAATTTCTAATAATTTTACAGATTCTTAAATGTGGCAGTGTGTGTCTCCACGGCAACGAACCCCAGGGAGCCGAGATGCTACCACTGGCTCCAGTAAAGGCTGATTTCACTGTCCCTAAGGTCCTCATCTCCCAAAGAACATTAGTCACTGATATTCACTGGTGAATCCTTCACTGTCCCCCCCGTTCTCCAGTCATAATCCAACTTCTCCACTGTTGAAGCCCAGAGAGTTGAATATGTGATTTTACGGTTCAGTGGGAAAGAAGGTAATTGCATTCTAGTATCTTAATTTCTCTTGATGGGAGCCATTAATCACTACGAACACCTTATGTGCTGGATTTACCCAAAGTCTGCACACTAGTTGAGAATTTATCCCCTAACACAGTAAAACACCAACACATGCACACAGCCTAAAATACGTTTTTGAAATATTTATTATTTTAAATAATAGACATTTTTCACAAAGCAGAAAAATACTGTACCTTCGGCTAGTAAACATGGACCAAACCAATGACAAACACAGGAACAACAGGCATATTATACTGTAGATGCAACAAAAGCGAAACCAGCACGGATATCATTAACCTCACATATAAAAATCCATTGACATATGCATTGCGATATGCTCCAGCGTAAACTGACTTTAGTGCACTGGACAATCTATTTTACATTATTACTATGTAGCAACAGGCAAACACCAAACGCAGCAATACACAGCAGCCCTGAAGACCCGCCTCGCCTTGGTAAACATTTAAACAGATATACACTATTTCATCACCCGGCTAGATATTACCAATGCAAATGAGAGCTAAATATCACTAAACATTACCCAATGCCTAAGCTCTTTCACTTTCAACAGTTTTGTTTACTTAACTTTCTGGCCGAGGACTGCAGGGCACAGGCCTCCGGGGAGTTTAACTTGACTTTAAAAACACCCTCAGTTGGTGTTGAGAGGCATCTTCAAACGGCAAAAAACCACACTTGGCAGCTCTCGCTCCCATCCTGTTGAATCCTGTTGAATCAACCTTGAAGTAGAGTCTGAAAGAACCGTCCCTGACATTCAGAGCCAAAGAAAAAGAGTAGCAGCTATTTTTTTTAAAAAACAACAAAAAAAGACAACAGCTTTTAACAAAAAGCTGTTAGCTTAGAGAGATTACCTCTCTGTGCTAAAATACTGTATGCAGCGATCAAACTTGTATGTCTTATTCTGGTGAAATATTTTGTTTAGGGAACAAAATAAAAATCCGACATTGAAGCCATCATAGATGTAGAGAATTACTTTTTTCAGTTACTCATTCTGATATATTTTGATATATTTGTATGCAATGTTCAATATCTTCACTGTCATCCTTAACAACATGTATGGTGACATATAAAGACATATTTTTCGCTCCACCATCCAGAAAACACATTATATTATGATGAAATGTCAACACACTGCAGTCTCTCCCTTTATTTTCAAACAGCACATTAAGTCTGTAACCTCTATCAAAGCTATATATTATTTCATAACCTCCAGATCTTTCTCAGACCCATAACATGAGCTTTATGGAACAGTACACAAGCAGTGACTTGGACATTTAACCAGAATGTGTCATTTTGCACAACCTTCAAATTTTTATATGCAATACTTTGGTACAACGCAACATGTAAACGACACATATCACAAACATTGAAAAGATGAAGGCAGATCTACTCCACCACAGCAGTTATGACATGATATGTCAATATAGGTCCCCTCATTTGTGTCCCAAGACAAATTCGCATTTCTCCATCTTTCGTGGAACGAAGAGGTAAAATTTTATTTTTCATCTTCGTTGCTGTGTGCTACTTGACAACAAACGAGACTCTCACGGTCGACCTTGTAGACGAGATCGGCTTTGTGAGCAGTCCCAGCATTTTGTTTCGTTTGATTTCCATTTGGATCGGCCGTGGTTTTTGATCAGGCTCAGATTTTACACTCCGAGGGGGCCTTTACACTTTAGTCCTTGGAAATGTGTGACGTCTGCTTGTTAGGTTACAACCAACCCTGTTTACTGTTTGTTGGCTAGCAGAGGCTGCATCACTTCATGTTTTTCATTTTCATTCATGTTTTTCATTTCATGTGTCAAATCAGAACATATAGTCGGATACATCCATACACTGGGATCCAAAAGCATTCAAATGCAGAAATTCAAAAACAATGTGCGTACATTTGTCTTTCAGGAACTGGCCAAGATATGGAAATTGTTCTCACCATGACTCACCTGAAAAGAACACAGTGGAAGTTTCCACGACATAAAGCTCTATAGAGGGAATTTTAACGAGCCCACCATATCTGTGTGACCAGTTCACCCTGTGTAAACTGTTCTCAAACACGGCTTGTGCCGACAAACCTCGGCTTTCATCTTCTTACCTTTGACATTGATACTTTCACGCGCCTCTGCATTAAGAAAGGTGTTGGGTGACGCTCACACACACAGAGGACATAATTCATAACCAAACATTGTGATATCACGGTAGATATGTAAGGCAATAGTACTACAGTACATTATCAACATTGTTGTTTGTGCTACGGACTCAAACTGCCGTGAATATTAGGTATATTTAAAGGGATTTTAAATAATTCACTTGTCTACATTATTCATAGACCGAAGTAGATATTTATATACAGCATATATAATCTATTGATACAGTATATACAGCAAAGAAGGTTTCAGGGGTTTTGAACCTTCCTGTGTCGGGGGAGGTTTAGATGTGCCAATCGATTTTAGAAAGATAGAGCCATGGACTGAGATTCATACTGCAGGAGAGTTCACCTCACTAGCAGTTTCTGAGGCAGGGAAAAATGCTGCTAATGCTCGGCGTAATGACTTGCACTACAACAGGCTGCTTTACAAACACTAGAGAGATAATTAGGGAGAATAGGAGAGATTGACCAACACACCATTTGTGGTGATTTGTAATAAGTGGGGCAATAATCCAGTTCAGCGCAGTGCAAGGACAGTGTCTCGTCTTACAGCATGTTAGTAATTCCTTCAGTGTTTGGTATTAGTTCGAGCCGCCATTTTGAGGTCCTGTAGTCGGTTGTTTCTGCTACACATTAATTAAACATGTCTAATTGGACACATTCAGGCTATCCTTGTTTAGGATGAGCAGGAGAAGCCAAACATTAATTTAATGTGTTGACCCCATAGAAATGAAATCGTAAACGGTTTCAATATGATACCCTGTGTATTTCTATGTTGGCCAACGTCTATAACAAAATCTCAAAGACAAATTGAGACAATTAACTGACTTTTTTCAGTTTAAACAAAGAGTATTTACACTAAAAACCTTCACCTTTGCACCTTTAACAACAACAGCCGAAATAATAATAATAATAATATGAAGGTACATGTTGAAGATACATACATTTGTAAACCAGTCAATGAATTCTTGCTGTTCAG
The DNA here is from genome assembly GCA_025447815.1 of Percopsis transmontana. Lineage (NCBI taxonomy): Eukaryota > Metazoa > Chordata > Actinopteri > Percopsiformes > Percopsidae > Percopsis > Percopsis transmontana. The sequence continues at coordinate 1,823,380 of JAOEHI010000012.1, forward strand.
TGATACATACGTCTTAGAGGGTTAATTCTTGTACTTTGGCACAGGTAAAAGAACATATAAATCCTATTTACATAGACAGAAGATACTTAAGATCTCCAGTGTTTACAGATGGATTGCAATATATACCTTTATACACAAAAAATATTAATGATGGGTTATTATGACTAACAAAGCCACACAAAGCACAGGCACTTCGTGTGCAACAAAGCAGATGCTTTTCAACAGAAAATGTCGTGAGTTCCCTCTCGTGAGAATCACAGCCATGCACAATTAATTGACCTTTAGAAAAATGCTTAAAATCAGGGCAGGAACGTTACTCACTGCATGACTAAGAGACATAACCAAAAAAAAAAAAGATGGAGCGATGGCGTGTGCTAACCGCTGCCAAGTTAGCACTGTGATAAAGCCGCTAACTGCTGCTACGCTAGCTGCCGCTACATTAGCGCCACGACCCTCCGTCTCTCTCTGAGTGGTCAGGGGCCGGCGGTGCTGATCGTGGTGTAGCTCAACTTGGACATGGAGGTCATCATCGAGGCGGCAGTGGTGGCCTCGTCTCCGGCCGGCTTCCTGCGGCGACGGCAGCAGCGGCGGCAGAGCGGGCCGCGGCAGCAGCAGGCGAAGGTGGCCAGCAGCGCCACGCGGAAGCGCGTGTTCATGAAGCAGTAGATGATGGGGTTGACGCAGGCCGAGGTGTAGGACAGCAGGTGGATGAAGGAGATGGGGGCGCCCGACAGCGCAAGTTGGGCCCGTGTCAGGTCGAACGCCTTCCACGTGTTGGCGGCGTACAGAGGCATCCAGCAGACGAAGAAGAGCGCCACGATCACCATCAGCATGCGGATCACGCGCTTCTTGGCCTGCAGCTTGGCCTGCGACGTGTTGCTGCGGGGCCGCTCCGCCTTGGCCCGGGCGCCGCCCGACAACGTGGGGAGGTTGACGGCGGACGTCGGCTTCTTTGACACCTGGATGTAGCAGCCGTCGTCGTCGTCGCCCCCGGCGACCGAGCCACTCGCACCGTTCCTCAGGGGCGCTATGAGGCAGTCGAGAGAGAGTGTGCTGGTTTAGCATGTGGTTTGGGTGATGGGTGGGCCGTACAGCAGAGTAAATGCCCAGTGTTAGAAGGTACACACAACACACACTAAATGCCAGGGATCGTGTTTCATGATGCTACATGTATATTTAGCACACAGATCAACCATCGCTACCAAAGGCTATTTCAGAAGCTTCCCCAAGCTTGATGAATCACACTCAAGGCTGGACTCCATGGAAACACTTTGCCTGCAATGGAAAGCCACCTTTCAAGCACAAGAGCTTCATGTTGTTATTTTAATAAAACCAGGAGGGTACCTATTGTAGGCTTTAGGTTGTTACCTGGCGGTTTATAATTTGTTATAATTTACGAAATTAATGTCATTTTACAATTTAGTCATCAAATTCTTCTGAATTTCTATTCTATTTGGTAAGAACCGAGGCTTCTGGATTCATCTACGTGTTCAGGCAGTAAATTAAAATCCCCCTGTGGGTTTTGAGGGAATCCAAGCTTCGTCTCACCCGAGGTCTCTCTGTTCTGGTTCAGCTCAAACTGAATTCCCCGGTAGAGCTCCCTGGAGATCAGGCCGTACGCCGTCATCATCACCACTCCCGGGATGAAGAACAGTGTGAACAGCAGCAGCACATACCTGGGAGACAGATGGGGGGGAGAGATCAGAAAAAACAAAAGCAATAACAGCTACAAAACGGAAAAATAAGGATTGGCTTACACATAAACACACTAAAAGAAGAAAAATAACACTTTATTAATCCCCAAGGGAAATAAAGACAAGCAGGAACATACAGAAAAAGAGGAATATACAGCAAATACAGAATACATACAATACTGAGGAAAAAAATCCCACATGAATAGATTCAGATGCAGATCCACTGTTGCGTCTTTCGGCTCATGAAAGCCACAGTGCAGCGGAAGGACACATATGGTACGTTCTGTGATATTGTAATGCACTTTTCCAACACTCTGAACTACACACACACAAACACACACACACTCTTAATGTGCAGCCTGTCGGCGGATGGTCAAGGCTTTTCATCCCCCTCGATGATTAGATATGTTTGATACGTAAAAAAAAGAAAGAATATGACCGACAAAGGCTATGTTGTAGGGAACACACAGCCGGCAGGGACACAAAAAAGGTCCGTTCCCTCCCAGAGGACACCCAGATGTTGGAGACCAGACCAAAAGCGAGCCCAAGAGTAGGATGTATGGGCCTCTCCTCGTAGTCAGTTCACTGCCGTCGTCCGGAAACCACTGGTGAATGCGAACCAGGAAATAGCCACCATCAAATGATAATAATTCTCTGACCTGCCCTTCCGCACTAAAAAAAAAGACAGAAATACAGTATATCTAAATTTGGAGAGGAAGGAAATTTCCACGTTTCCCCCGTTTGATGTCAACCCTTATTTCTCCTTGAATGGATTGATCCTTTATTATCTAAACCACATCGAAACTTGGTGGTGCCTCACAGCCACTGTGATCAAACTAGTGGTAACGCCGAAGCCTGAAGTGGATAGAAATGATAGAAACTCAATAATAATAATGATAATAATACTAACATTATGATTGTGGAAAGAGCAGCTTGTTTTTGTTGCTAATGATTTTAGCACTCTAAACTTTGTCTCTGTATAATTTGCTTTAGAGACATCCAACACATCCTTTTGTAATAACCCAAAGTATAAGACGGGTCGGAAAATGTATGATTTAATAATTGCACTAGTTCATTACAAATGAGACAACTGTGGAGAATGGAGGGGTTATGTCGTATCAACATATCCACGGTCAATCGCTAAAGTTATAGGCATAATCCAGCCATGAGCCAATTAAGCGCGGATTTGTGTGGGGAGGAGAGGCGGGGAACCCATCCTCGGCCGTGACGTTCCGACTTTGTACATCTGAAGTCCGGCTTTCTTCCCCCAGTCTAACCACACTAATTAGCGACCAGCCTCCGCTCAGTAGTACGACCGGCCGGTTTGACGTGCAGTTTAATCCGTGAGAGGAATTCTTCAAGGGGATGTGGGACCACAAAGGGGTGGTCGTAGGTTTAGCCCTGGTGGGATCAGGCTTGCTTTTAATTGCTCCCCACTAAGGAAGCCCAAAAGTTGTTCATAGACTTTGTTTTGTTTTGTTTTACAAAACCTCAGAGCAGCAATGTCTTAACTGCGGCAGAGCGTCGCACTTAAGCAGCGGTTTGTTTGGCTACACGTACGTGCGTGTGCGCGCGCATGTGTGTTTTCAACACTAAAACAGTTATTATCGATCCCCACAGGATATGCCATCAGGAGAAGGGCTTTCCTAACCACCCAGAACACAGAGGCTATACCAGTAATAATCCCAATTCAAGCAGGGTACACTCAAGGCGTGGGATGTATTTTACTGGATATGTAAGTTCTGGCTGAATTCCAAACTGGCATCACTTAAACTGAGATGCCCATTCCTGCTGCGCCAGTCATTAGCAGACAACGGCCTGTGCTGTTCCCAAGGCACATAAGGATGGAAGGCACAGCGGAGTGAGGCCCTGACACGCCCTGTGCATCCAGACGTCGGACATAAATCCGCTGTACTCTCGGCTGCGCGGCACGCGGAGTCGGGGTCTGAGTGTCAGGGTCTTTATCTCCGCACCGCGCTTTCCATCTCCTCTCTCCGCAGCGTTCTCATCAGAGCTGTGACCCCTACTAAGCTGTCAACACGACGCGTTCCTCTTCCTTCCTCCCTCTAATTAAGCGTCAATGGGGGCCGCACGCCATTGCCTCTCGCCGCGTGTGGAGAAGAAGGGTCTTCCCCTAATGATAGTCATTCATTATTCATACGCAGCCTTGCTTCCAGAGATGGTTTACCCCCCACACCACTCCAATATATTAAAAACCACGTTTTTCTGTCTAACAGATTGGGTCTCCTCATCTCTTTCAACTGCCACTTTAGGGCTTAATTAAGCCTCTAACACAGCTACTGTGTTTATGGAATAAACAAGGCATGTGTGGTATATATGGACAGCCTTCAACAGCGCTATTCAGTGCTATTTACAGCGGATTGAGGTAATACAATAATGATTCAGAGTACCTATTCATGAAAGCCTTGCCATTTGCAGTTTTTTTATATTTTTTATTGAAATTAGAACATAAACTGAAACATACTGCACGACGCGTGCAACAGCTCTGGATTTATGTCTTTTTATAAATGTATTTAAACCCAACAGTCCCACCCATTTGCAGATTAATCTGTTTTATCATTGGGTGTCTAGGTGGGATATTTGCACGGGGAAACGTCGAATGCCAGGTCTTACCAGATCTGCTCCGCCTCCTGGCTGGGCCACTGGAAGCGGCACATGTGCCCCACCGTGTTGTTGGGCCTGCGGTAGGTCTTGATGCCACTGAACACCGGGTAGGGGACCATGATGAGCAGCGACAGCACCCAGGTGGCCACGATCACGCGGTAGGCGTGGGAGCGCGTCTGCCACGCCCGGGACTTGAGCGGGTTGCATATGGCGCTGTAGCGCTCGATGGCGATGGCCACGAGGCTGAAGGTGGAGATGCTGACAGATATACCTGTGGGGATAAAAAGGTTTAATATTTATTTAACATCGCATCGCTGAAGGAATTCCTGGAAATGAGAAGCTAATGGAGAGAGCAAGTGGGTATATAAATGATGCAACTAAATAAATGATAGAAGAATTTGGTCACATTTACTGTATCATAACCTTGCTAAATTGTTGAAAATGCTAAAATATGTTACGACCTGTTCTCAACAAATAAACTTTTACCAGTTAGAGGCATGTGATTTTTGGCTTGCAACTGAGGTAACTAATATAGCTATCGCGTCACTTTGGGTAAAAGTTAAATGTAAAATGTAAATGAACATAAAAGAGGGTAGTGTGTATTGTGTGCAACACATGCACACGGCATGGGGGCGTGGTCATGGGGCTCGCGCATTCGCATACGAACAGAACGGCGGTGTGAACTTCACTCAAGGTAGTTCCTTTGAACTGAAGGGTTTTTATTGTGTGAAGCAATAGCCAGTATACGTTTATCCAAAAAAAGAATGGTTTTAGCATTCATTCTATGAAAGCACTCTATCGTACACACTACCACTTTAACACTCGCAGAGGCATTTAACACTCCCACACATATTCCTTCTGATATCCTCTCTTTGCCATGGCTCAAAGAAGCCAATATTCCTTTGAGAGACTATCTGGCCTGTATTTGCATGCATGAATATGCATCAACTGCGGAGCGGAGACAATGGGCAGGTTGAGCGGGCAATCCGTCTTAAGAAGGGCAAGCCGAGGAGAGACGAATAGCGGTAACGCAAGACGCACCTACGAGTCCGCCGCAGGCTGTATTGTGAACACCTTCAAAATAATTCACCTCTCTAATAATCCGCCGTCTCTCGGGGTAATAAATAACCTCCATTTGTCATTTCACCGCCAACATACATTTAGAGAAACAGTTCCATGAAAGCAGAGAACCAGTCTTTCAAAACCATGCTGAAAGCTGTTTCATTCAAAGCGGTTGCGTGGTTTCATCGACGTACATGACATTGTCCTGAAGACAAAGAGAAAGGTCTCTACTCCGGTGCGCTTGGTAAGAAGTTTCACCATCGTGACCTCGCTGATGTATTTTTATGATAAGAGTCACAGTCACACAGACAGCTAATGAGAAACCCATCTAACAAAGAACACAAAGAGGATCATGGAGATATCTGCCAAGCTCTGACAGAAGAACACGATAGCTGTGTCTTGCTGCTACAGAAAAAAAAGACGATGCGTCTGTACTGTATACTAAGAATTAAAGGAAGTGTGTAGCCCAAATTACCCACAATGTTTTTCTTGTGTTCAGCAAGCAGCCAGGCCACTGTGCCATTATTAAAAGAATTTTAGCTTTCTGTTAGAGGGGTGATTTCTTTAGTTCCCTCCAGACTGACGTGAAACCTTGACAGAAAGCTCAATCAGAGCAGAACTACGAGGCCATTTTAGCTTACAGAAGAACATTTAAACCTTAATCATGTTAGAAACTTCTTCAGACTGTGGTTGAGTCAGACCTGCAGTGCCATGTATTTACAGAGAAGGACAGTTCCATTTCAAGTTATTTCAATTCATAAATAACACAATGGAGTTAAGCTCATGAATATGGATTTGATGCTAATTTCACACATTTTTCCCCTGAAATGAAGGAAATGCTAAATGGAGTGCAAAGAGTTCCATTAAACGCATAACTCTGCAAGTGTTTTCCTCAAAAAACCCATTTTAATTGCCAAGTTCCCACACAGAGGCACTGATTAAACACTGACTCCCTGATACAGGGTCGCCCCTTGGATGAGGTGGTCCATCTCTGCCTTACCTTCTTGTTTGTAGGCGAAAAGGCTCTAATCCTTTTCTGTCCATTAAACCCTGTTTGTCTGTGAGCGTGCACAATATGCTGGTTAACACTGCTTTCAGGAGAAAGGGCCTAAATCTGCTATCTCCTGAGATAGCGGATTTACTTATTTTATCTGTCAAGGTTAGTGCATGGAGTCGGGGCTCAGCCCATTAACATTGAAAACTATACAAGTGCAATCAATGAGTTCTGGAAGTACTGTGACAGATGCCCTTGCTGCTTTGTAGAAGGCCTGTTTTTTTTGCAGAAATATGTTAGAAGCAACCAGCAACACAGATTGTGGTATATTGAACAAGCTGGCAGAGCAGTTGAACTGGTTGATAACTTAATCTTAGTGTACATTTGTGCACATAATCAGAGACACACACAATCACATTCAAACGCACACAAGAACGGTCTCACACACTCATGCACAGACAGATGTCTACCAGCATGCACAGATGGTTCACCTATACTAATATAGACCCTATACCTCCTGTAAACACGCGCCGTGCACTTCTCTCTACCCCTCCCCTACAGCCACGCGATACAGTTGTGTTTCAAAACATAAACAGTAAGATGGGGCAGAAATGTTTGGTTCCGGGAACATAACAGTAAGTCTCAATCGAGGAGTGTACCTTTAGAGGTGACTGCGCTGTGTTGCTCGTGCAGTCCACTGGCAAACGGAGAATTGTTTAACGGGGTTACATCAGTGCTGAACAATGACCAAATCACATACTGCGCCAAATAAAATACCCTCTTGCGGCCCTCACCTTGGCTCAAAAGAATACAAAAATAAACGAAAGACGAGCATCAAGGTTCAAGGTAGCGAATAGCTTTTTATGAAAAGTCAAAGATGGCTGGCTTTGCTGCAAGGCCAGCGTCACGAATTCCAACTGCCTGTAATTGAAAACAGGGATTGTGGACTGAACCCCACCCCCCACCCCCCCACACACACACACACACACACACACACACAACAGACTCTCCGGCTCTCCCTCTGTCCTTCTGTGACTCAGGAGAGAGGGGGGGTCACGTGGAGCCTGGAATCTGTCTTGACAGAAGCCAGCTCATCGTTAAGTCACACTACTGAAGATGTGCGAGTGTTCTAAGAGGGTGGTTCAGTTCTGACAGGCCCTAGCAAAAAACACACAAATGGATGGGGGAATACATTGTCCTTAATAAGCCCCCTTTAGGTGGACAGACTGTCTTTAAAGGTGCACTCCACTGGGATGTCCTGAATTGCCTCTACAAGTGCTGAGTGGCTGCCACACCTCTCTGCTCTACCCTCTTCAACGCTACTTTCTAGCCCCTTCCACTAACACACTTTGACCACATGTACAGTGCACTGTTTGAAACAGTGAGCTAGGGCAGAAATGTGGGGTTCTTGGGGCGCTATAACAACCATGGAGTACACCTTTAAGAGACATATCTTGATACTGCTTTAATATGTCGGATTTTAAATGCTAAACCTTTTCCTAACCATTTGTAAAGGTTAAGGTCTTGTGGTGGCGCAGAGGTTCTAAGCTAGGATGTAACTGGCTAGTCCGTCAGTTGATACAACAGAGTCTGGAAATAATGAGTTCATCCCATGCACCGCGGATCAGAGTTTAATTTTGACACTGGAGGAAGGGGGCCCGGAAAACAGGGAAGTGGAGGAATTCTTGTCTCAATTGCTTTTTTTTTCTTCTTCTTGTGAGGTGATACAAATCTAATCTCAACTATTAAAACTGAACAACAGGCAAAATATTTCCGCGACATATGGGACAATTTGGTTTAGGATTAACCCTGGGAAATGCTCTCAACGTCGGCGTTCATCCTATGATGCTGGAATGTGGCCTTAGATTTGTCCAGGTTTGAGCCACGTCAGAGGCCTGGGTTTTATAAGCCGCCAGGCTGACATGTGGATAAACGGCGGAATATCAGTCCCTGCCCGGCCGCAAAAGATAAGTCCCCCTCCCCCACCTCCCCCGTTGTGGCTATCCCGCCACTAAGGCTCTCTCACCCATTAGGTAGGTAGCGATCTTGCACATGGACGCGCCGAAAATGAAGTCGCCCAGGATGTTGGGGATGAGGGTGAACGGCATGCAGAAGACCGCCATCATCAGGTCGCTGATGGCCAGCGACAGCAGGAAGGAGTTGGTGACCGTCCGCATGCGCTTGTTCACGAGCAGGACCACCATGATCAGCAGATTGCCCAGCACGCTCAGCAGGAAGATGAGCGTGTAGAGGATAATCCGCAGAGTAGGGTCCATCCCTGAGAGAGAGAGAGAGAGCATTGTTCATACTACAATATGCCCCTGAGTAGAACCATTAAAGGAATACATTACCACTAACAATGTGTACAAACAACGAGCATTCAAGGGGAAACCTGTCTTCAACGGGGCAAACGAGGCCTTGCTTTGACGTAATTAGTGCTTCGCCTCACATGCGACTGTCAGACACATTTCCTCAATGTGACTTATCCCCACGCCGCAGGTGAACAGCAGTGTGTGTGGGTGTGTAAGGATTTTACAGTAAGGATAGTTCTGTCAGAGTACGTTTGAACGGGAGAACGTTTGACAGGACATGGCTGAGGCCTGTTTCAATGAGAAAGGGAACCAGGACACATAATGGTTTGGAACCACACCGTTTGACCAGAGAACACGGTAGCAGTTGTACACTCAGTGGTTCACAAGACTGAGTTTAAATACAAAAATGCCTTTTCCCTGGTAAAGTGAGGCCCAGCGCAAATCGAACATCGACTTACTAGATCTGGCTAGATCTGGTGTGATGCAGTGGGGTGAAAACAGAATAATGCGTTCGCTATAGTCCCCCCCGCCAAGTATGAGTCACTTAGGACCCCTATGACCCCCTCAAACGTGACAGCTGTGTTCAGCAAATGGGCATATACTGTACAGTATGATCACACATGAAAAGCATGCCGCTAATGTCCCTGTAGAGTAATTTGCATCTTTCTTTGGCTTGGACCCAAGCTATCAGTTCAACATTGTATGCTAATCCTGTTGGGGCCAGGGTTACCACAAACCTTAAAAATAAATAAATAAATACATTGAAAAAATTCAAAATATTTGGTAATGATTAATGGTAAAGTTAATGATTAGCATTAGTATATTATTAGTATATATATATATATATATATATATATATATATATATATATATATATATACTAATAATATAATTATTTTAAATAATTGTAAAAAAATATAGAAA
>JAOEHI010000012.1:1841168-1853210 GCA_025447815.1 Percopsis transmontana
CCTGCACATGGCAACCCGCTCCGCACTGTGTTCACTGTCAACTGAGCAGATTTGCCCTTGTGTTTGTGGTTAAATGTTGGTTCAGAACCCCCCGGGAGTGCATGTCTTGAGGAATGAATCGGTCTCCTATCATTCTCTACCCCTCCCCCTACAGCCCCCCAATTGCGGAAATCCATTCACTGTGTCGCGACCATGTCGGTTTTTCAGTTTTGTCTTTTGTGTGCCGCCGACAGCTGTCTGAGCGCATGCTGCGCTGCGACCGCGTCTACGACAAAAACAAGCAGCGCCTGCGACTGCGCGAGGCCGGCTACTCGGGACTGTCCCTCCTCTTCTCCGAGCTCCACATCACCCCGACCCTGGTCCGCTGCCTGCTCAACCAGGTCCTCCACACAGGTGACGCGCTGCCACTCTCTCTGAAACTTCTTTTTCTTTCTTTTTCTATTTGTATGGCATAGCTTAAAAATGTACAGTGTATTTATATTAACAAACATGAACGCAATTGAAAATTGTGTGAATATTTTATGTAACTACATAACTATATTTAGAAAATGTTTAAAAACATTTTGAAATTATTTAGAGACCCCACAAAAACAACCTGTGTCCCCTTTGGGGGTCCCGACCCACACTTCTACAGTTCTAAACAGTGACAAGCTGAGAATTACCGACACAAATGGTGGAATGGTTTGTATTTATGGTCTGTCTTGCACTGTACTAGTTTGTCAGTGTGTTTACAGGGATTCTCTCAACCAATCAGGAGAGTCAAACTCATTACCTTGTATTAAACAGCTGTACGTGTCGACCTTGTTGTACATACGTCATTATCTGTACCCTCACATAAAGCTGGTGTTCTAATCAGCAGGGTTATTCAGTCAGATAAGAGACAGATAAACCCATGAGAACCATGCACGAGATAAAAGCCTCTCAAACTACATGCAGTTAAAGTCCTTCTTTTTTTTCTTATCAAGTTAACTGGATAATCACTGCACCTGATGGAATGAATGTACTGTGATCAAAACGTTCAGTGGACGTGTCATAACGTTTATCCTGCGCTTTAGTAACATCTCATTACACTTAAGTGTAGTGAGACTCTACTTAAGTGTATTAGGCTTAATACACTTAATACACAAGTACGGTCAGTACTTGAATTAATTACATGGGCGGTCACAGCTGCGGATACACACTCTTTTCCAACAAAGAAGGCCTTTAGGAGACAATTAATTGTCTTTTGGGGGGATTAAGGGGCTTGGTGGAAGCTGTAACAAAAAGGAAATAAGCAATGATTGGACATTAGCACTATAATAGGCAAATTCAATATCATGTCATCAATATTCAATATCACTGTTATTATTTTTCTGCAAGATTAAATATGATTGTGTGTGTGTGTGTGTGTGTGTGTGTGTGTGTGAGAACATCAGATACCGTGGTTAACTACAAGGACCTGATGGCTTTAGTCCAGCTTACTCACCGGGCGGGGCCCAGTGTCCGCCTCATCGTCTGCAAGAGGGTAAGGAGAACACACACACACACGCAGTCACAGAAAAGCAATGTCCCTTTCCAGTGCCAGCTCTCACCCCCCACCCCCTGCCCCAGGTGTACCAGCTGCTGCAGTCCCAGCAGGAGGCGGCGGTGCAGATCTCCAGGCAGCAATGCTGGCAGGACACCCTGATGAGGCTGTACCTGCGGGGCGGAGGCGAGGGCTCCTCCTCGGCGCTGCGGGGGGGCGACACCGCCAGCGCCTGCAGCCTGGACCTGGGCCCGGGCCGCCCGCCGGGCGCCCAGCGGCTGGATCTCCCCCTGGAGCGGGGGCGGGGCCGGGCGGGCAGCAGCGGCGCGGGGCGCCCGGACGACGGCGACCGGCTGAGCGCGCGCTCTGCCGACAGCCTGGAGAGCGGCGACCTCATCTCGCTGCTGGACACGCCCTCGTCCTCCGCCTCCGCCGAGCCGCACCCCCACCTAAGGCCCTGGGCGGCGGCGAGGTCGGGGGGCCTCACGCTGGACCTGTCCCACCTACAGGCCTACGAGGGCGGAGAGAGCGGCAGCCAGACCCCCGGCAGCGCGTCCAGCACGCCGTCGCCGCTGGAGGCGGCCAAACCTTTCCCAGGGGGCTCGGCTGAGCCTGAGGCCACCCCCTCCCTGACGGAGGACAGCTTCCTGTTCAGCGACAACATCTCTCTGGGGGAGTCGTTCAACAGCTCCGAGGTTAGACACAGAACAAGCCAGAATCCCATCTTTGACTCTTTTACCATATCCTACCCACAGACTGTCCAATATGTCACGAAGCGTTCGGAGGCTGCGTGCGCCGCTGGAAAAGCCCGGCTCAGTGTGCGAAATGTCACCGTCCCCTCAGGGGAGAGGAGACGGTAGCTTTAATCCACTGCCCTTTTATTGTGGCTTGAATGTCAGTGAAGGGTGGGCGGGGAAGCCAGACAGCGCTCCTCTTTCCACCGAGGCTGCCTGTCTCGGTTACTAGTGGAGTGTTTCACTATTTTTACAGCTTGGTAGCAGATTAGTCAGTTGAGGAGAGTGAGATTTGGTGGTTTTGTACAACAGTATTTAGGGTTAGGGCCTTGTTTTCCATTGCTAGGGAGTGGGTTCTTTTAAAATGTCAGCCATGCCTGTTCACCACCGTTTGTCTGCTTAGCTGTTAGCAGCAGCAAAAAGTTCACGATGGATTCTCATGAAACCTTGTGTAACGTTCCACCATACGGCCAGGGACGAGTCTATAAAATTTTTGCCGGTCATCTGATTATGTATCTGGAAAACTTGGGGCAGATTTTTGAGGGTCAGCTCTACAGAGTCCCTTTTCGTTGTGTTCAGTGTGTAATGACCACATTTGATGTACAATATACTGGCTTAGTAGGCAGAATATAACTTCCCCCCCCCCCCTAGCGCGCGGAGGAGGAGCTGTGCAGCATGCTGCTGGAGATCGTGCTGTGCGTGATGTGGCGGGGCGTGGAGGGCTCCGACGACGCGGCCTGGCTGGAGCGAGGCCAAGTCTTCTCGGCCCTCACCAAGCTGGGCACCGCCAACGAAATGCTGCTGCCCGTGGACCAGATCAAGCTCAGGTCAGGACTGCTTAACGCCCTCGCCTCGTGTTGGGTTTCACAGTTTCGTTTTAGAAGGATTAATGTACACTGTACATTAGAGGGGTAGGAAAATGCAAGAGCGCCACCTACTGGGGACGGCCTGTGGTGGAACCTCAGCTAGCTAGCTAGCTTGCTAGCTAGCAAGATTACACATCACTATTTGGTATTAGCAAGGAAATGCTATGTCATGGTGTCGTTAATCCACCCCCCTTCCTTCTCCAGTCTGATGGAGCGCATGCTGGAGTGGGCGGTGGCCGACAACCGCGAGGCCTCGGCCGCCTCGCTGCCCCAGCACACGGAGAACGCCGTGCGGCTGCTGCTCGTGGTGCAGGACTTCCTGCAGGCCGAGGGCCTGGTCAACCCGCCGCTGTGGACGGAGAAGGTTCTGGAGGAGGCCTTGACGCTGATGGACAGCCTCATGGTGTGGTACGCCTCTGGCACCCAGTGGCTCCAGCTGTCCCAGCTGGGCCTGCGCCTGCTGCTGGGCTTCATGGCCCAGGAGGACCCCCAGGTGGGTTTGGTGCTCCCAAGATACGTGTGTTGAATCTTTCACAAAGAGAGAGGTTCAAATGGTTTTGCTTAAGTTAGTGTAGCTCTGGGTGCATCCGTGGCTGCTGATGGAACTTAAGGTAATTAGGTTGCACACTACGTAAACCCAGAGGAGAATGTCAAATGTGCACCAGATGCTATTTACGTTTTGCAAACCGCGTTGAGGTCACGTGACTTATTTGTTCTTGGGGAAGTGGGGAGTGTTTTAGCATGTTTAAGAGTCTGGAATCCAGAATTTTCAAATGAAACGAACTCTATCAAGCTTTTATCCTGTCATTGCCGATGTAACCAATATTTTATCCTGTAACGTGACTTGTTCTAATTTAAGGCTCTGTGACAATGACATTCATACTATTTTAATTTGCTAAATTACTAAAATATTAATTTGTAGTCTATAGGGACGGGAATCGGCAGGGACCGGCAGGATATGATGCGTATTGCGATTCTATAGATATTGCGATACGATATTACGATATTTTTTTGTGGAAACGTAGTGTTTCCATACATTGGCTTTGAAATGAGGGGGTTCGTGTTCTACTGTCTGCGTCTGCCATTGTTGCTATTTTTAATGAACATGACCTAACGGAACAGAATGTAATTGGACGATACCATAAATTCACTCCCACTAAGATTACATTGACTTTTTTTCTGGCAAAAAATAAATAAATAAATTTTTAGTTAACCTGACGATATAAATATTGCGGAACCACAGTATCGCGATACTCGCTTGAATCAAAAAGTTTTTCCCCCATCCCTAGTAGTCTGAAGACTAGGTTATCATGATATGAGCTTTCCACACCAAGTACTACTCTAAAAGCAAATATATTCTTGTTAATCTCTGCAGGCTAAAATTACAATACAGTAATACAGTATTATCTTATAATATTGCCAAGGGCCAGTGGGACACCACTTTCCCACCACTTGTTAAAACCGTTCCCCAGTCGTATAGACACTGGACATTACAAACTGTTCTTTGCCTCAGTTTGGCACCGATTGTGGATCCACATTCCCCTCCATTGTGTTCGTGGCCAGGTGTGTGCCATTGCCACGGCCAAGATGAACGGCATCCTGCAGACCAAGGCGGTGTCCAGCCAGGACGAGGCCTGCTACCTGTTGGGCAAGGTGGAGGGCATCCTGCGCCGCTCCTTCCAGGAGCAGAGTGAGGAGACCTACTCCTTCCTGGTGCCCCTGCTGCGCACGCTCCTCTCCAAGGTGCACCGCCTGCTCTACATGGAGCTGCACCTCCCCCAGCTGCCCGACACCAACGGCAGCCCCTCCTTCTTCGAGGACTTCCGGGTCTACTGCAACTCGCCCGAGTGGCGCGTCTACCTGGACAAATATGTGAGCGGCGTGTTATTAGCTTAGTGTGGCTCTCCGCCTTCATCTGTGGCATCAAAATAAGTTACATACGCAAACACTGGCCAAGTGTTATAATAACATTCAGTATAGAACAAATGTATAAACAACCATAATCACAATTGATAGATAATGGAACGGAAAACGTTATAGTCCTTAATTCATCCTATGGCCCCTCGTTCGAGAGCCACCGATGAAGGTAGTCCAGCAGGTGTTAGCACGCTAACATGTAGCCTGTTAGCTCGATCGGATCCAAAAAAATATATGATACAAAATTCACCTTAATAGCTTTATTTAAAAAATGTAAAAATTGTTTTAAAGGTCAAAATAGCTGCTCCCAAGTGCATACAACAAAACATTTTATCGAATTGGTTACCTAATTATATTTTTATATATAACAAAATAAATAAATAAAACATATTTTTCTATACTTTTCACACTTTTTCAAATTCCACACAGAACTTTTCAAAAATCAAACACAACCGTTTTAAATACTCGGTGAGTGTAAAAAGTACCACTTTCAAATATGGCTGTGCCGTGTCTCCGCCAGATCATCCCCTACATGAAGCAGCACGAGATCGAGACATTCAGCCACGGCCACGAGAGCATGGCCCTGTTCTGGAAGGAGAGCTACGAGGCCTTCATGGTCAGCCTGCATAAGAGAGAGAGAGAGCGGGGCGAGAGCAAGATTCGCTTCCAGGTGCGTCAGAAGGAGGAGGGAACGCAACAACGTCAGCCCGACACAATACTAGCATATACTCAGACGTGCTCGCCCTGAACGCCTGTGTCCGTCTTTCAGGAGCAGTTCGTGGAGCCCTTCTCGCGGCGGGGCCGCCAGGAGAACCTGCGCTACAACAGCATGCTGAAGCAGCAGCACAGCCAGAGCAGCGCCATCCTCAGGCAGTGGAAGGCGGCGCGCCGCGGCCTGGTGTGTGAGAGGGGCCCGTGGGCTGACAGGTACAGGAGTTGTGTGTTGCTTAGTCAGTTAACGGCGCCGACGTATTTGTTCTTATGCCAGAGCGGGCTTCTCTCTGGACCCCCTAGGGGTCACCGGATGCTTCTGGCTTGTTTTTTGTCCCATTTTGAAGTCATTTTATGTCTAAAATATGCACGTTTTCCATTGTTGTGTTTACTCCTTCTCCTAAATGTGTGTTAAAGCAGCGCCTCACTGAGGTTGTGTGTCTGCTCCCACCAGGCAACAGGACCAGATGTACTGGAGGGTGTCCAGCGCCGAGAACTACTCCCGCATGAGGCTCAAGCTGGTGCGGAACTACAACTGCAACCCCCACCGCGAAGCCAGCGCCCTGCGGGACAACCTGGGTGAGACAAGGCTCCGGACGCTTGATGTGATAGCTGCCAATAAGGGACCTATCGTGAAAAGGAAATATAACTCAGGCACAATGACTGACGCAGGAAGGCTTTATAAATTATTGAAGATTATTAGAATGCGTCTCATTGGAAAAATGTAGTTCCTGCAAGAGGCAGAAGAATCCCATATAGATATATAGAAACACAGTGAGTAACATAAATGAAAACGTCACTCTACAGATACACTGAATGGGAATTTGTCTTGGGTGCACAAAATCAACACAGAATGATTATGAAGCTATGTGCAAAACTAAATCACTTAATTTACAACTGCAGTGTTGCGTCGAGGTTATGTTTAAATTGCATGATCAGCTTCTAAAGTGCTGTTCCAATTTTTCACCTCACAAGTGAGAAAAGTCATATTTCTACAATCCACGCTCCAGTTGAAACACATGGGCAGCTTGCACATCAGCAGGAGATCTTAAATAGTTGTGATCACGGGTTAATTAGCCTAGGCAATCAGTTCGTCCTTTCAGGTTGAATGAGGTTAATAGAAATATTGAAATCCCCGTCACCATGTTGTTTTCCATGCATAATGACGCACATGGACTGTTTTATGTTGGAAGACAATGATACAGTGCATATATTTAGTTTTGTCATTAAAAAGGTTAAGGACAGTAGTCATTAATTCAGTTATTCACTAAATAGGCCAACACAATTGTGAATAGAACTCTATTCCTGGGTGAGACTAGGCTCCGGACGCTTGATGCTAGCTGCTAATAAAGACACAGCCATGCTATATCTTCATTGATGTGTTTGTCGCAGAGACCCAACCCGGCCCGTTTAATAACCCGTTATGTGTGGTCTCCCCGCAGGTGTCACGCAGCAGAAGGTCCACCCTGAGTCGCTGCTGCTGGAGGCGGTGAAGCAAGTGAAGGTCAGCGACCTAGAGGACGACATCCTGGAGCTGCCAGAGGACGACCCCGCTGCCGGCAACAACCAGTCAGTGCCACTGTGCTCATAGTGCTACACTACACACTGCAATACGCACAGTGTATACGGAGAGAGAGTCTGCCACCGCTACACAATATCTGTGGAGCTGACACACAGTATAAAACACAAAAAACATACATAAGTCTTTTACAAACAAATAAATCAATCAATCTTTAACCAGAGACAATTTTAGAGAACAACCAAGCAGAGCTAGAAAAGATTTAGGATATAAAACAAACAAAACTCATTTTCTAGCATAGTTATACTGAATATTGCTATACTATATGCAGTCTACTGTACATAAAACGCCCTTGTTTGCATTGTACTGTAGTGTAGCCGTCTTAACATTTTCTTCTATTCTGCCTTGATATTACATTTGTTTAAACACTAGACGGGCCTTGAGAATGAAAACCGCAACAAGACCCTAGTATTGTTAAAACACATACTTAGGAAATGTCAAGAAAAAGTCCAATCATTTAGCGCATTAGCAATCCATTAGCACATTTTTTTTTTTTCAAGCAAAACATGTATCCTTAATTGTTTGCCGGCTGACGCTGTAAACTTGCATCCAACATGGCGTTTACTGTACCTCCTGCTGTGCAGGGCGGAGGCGGAGGAGGCGACCCAGAAGGAGAAGATGGTGCTGTGGGAGGACTGCGAGCTGGTGACGGTGGTGGACGTGGTGCCCGGACGCCTGGAGCTCACCACCCAGCACATCTACTTCTACGACAGCAGCCAGGAGAAGGAGGAAGGTGGGGGATTAAAACGGCCACAGTAATGGAGGGATTTTAAAAGCGAGCAGGATGGAAAAGTGACAGTTTGCTTTTTATTTCTGGTTCAGCTACTTGGAGCAGAGCAAGTTTCGAATACTTAGAAAATAGTTGTATTGAAATAACTTGTGTGAATAGACCAAGTAGTCCTGCCAAGCAAGAGAAGAGGCACACAGTGACAAGTATCTTATATCTCCCTGTCTGTGTCTGTGTCCGTCCCTGCCTCCAAGGAGTGGGCCACGACTTCAAGTGGCCCCTCTCCCAGATCAGAGAGATCCACCTGCGGAGATACAACCTGCGGCGCTCGGCGCTGGAGGTTTTCCTCATCGACCAGACCAACTACTTCCTCAACTTCAAGAAGGAGGCGAGCCATGAGAATGAATCCCACACACCAGATTCCGATTAGATTAGTTGAGAACCTGACGGCTGTTTTACATTTGCAGCATTTCGCCGATGCTTTTATGCCAAGCGACTTGCATTTGTCGATAGCTGAATAGGTCATACACCAGTCATTGTAAGCATTAATATGCTATTATGTCATTATTCTGTTAGAATAATGACATCAGCAGTCATCAGGGCTAACTTAATTCAGATAATTCAACTAAGTTAAATAAAATGTTTATTTCGAAATCATCTCACAACTCTGCAAATACATTCGCCAACCACCACATTTGATGAAATGCATTAAAGGTATTGCAGTTATTTGCAGCGTCCACTGTAACATATTCCAGTGTGGTCATGACTGTGTTGTGTCTGTGACGGCCAGGTGAGAAACAAGGTGTATAGCCGAATGCTGCTGCTGCGATCGCTCAGCCTGTACGGCACCCGCTCTCCTCAGGAGCTCCTCAAAGCCTCTGGGCTCACACAGGTCAGACCTCAGGCCCAACACATCTACTTACATTTTGCATCTACTTACATTTTCCTAGCGTACCAGTCTGCATTTGGCATTTCCCATTTCTCGTAGAAATGGGTAAACCGGGAGATCTCCAACTTCGACTACTTGATTCAGCTCAACACCATCGCAGGCAGAACCTACAATGACCTGTCCCAGTACCCAGTGGTACGTTCCTCACATAGAAGCCCATTGTAACATGGAATAAACCACACTACTACCGGGGGAAGGGGGCGGGGGTGATTACAATGACCTGTGTCCGTGTGTGTGCAGTTCCCTTGGATCCTAGCAGACTACACCTCAGAGGAACTGGACCTGTCAGACCCGCGGGTGTTCAGGGATCTGTCCAAGCCAGTTGCTGTACTGAACGAGCGCAATGCCAAGGCCGTTAGAGAGAAGTATGTTAACTTGTGGAGCTAGAATCCCTTCAGTGTGCTGTATCTTCTACTAGATTATGCTCATTGGTCTGGGAATCGCTCAGGTTTCAAACCTTAACAATAATGTTTTTGTACCACTGGTTTCAAGGGCAAATCTGGACACAATTGAGGAGTGTATCTTTATTAACTTTCTAGCGGGCAGGATAGTCTAGTGGTCTAGGACCTGGACTCCCAGCTGTGGCCCCAGGTGTGACATCATTTCTGGATTCTCCCACTCTCATTCAGAAAGCAAATCAAGTTAGGGCATATACAACAAATTTTTAATAAATGTGCAACACCAACTGAAACAGAGCTTGTAGGGAGTAAACATCTTTTGAATATTGGAGGGG
The DNA here is from genome assembly GCA_025447815.1 of Percopsis transmontana. Lineage (NCBI taxonomy): Eukaryota > Metazoa > Chordata > Actinopteri > Percopsiformes > Percopsidae > Percopsis > Percopsis transmontana. The sequence continues at coordinate 1,850,889 of JAOEHI010000012.1, forward strand.
CCTTTAATTACCTTTCCATGTGTTTAAAAGGTATGAGAGTTTTGAGGACCCAACGGGCACCATTGACAGGTTCCATTACGGCACCCACTACTCCAATGCTGCCGGGGTCATGCACTACCTGATCAGGGTGGAGCCCTTCACCTCCCTGCACATCCAGCTGCAGAGCGGTCGGTAAGGAGACCAGGCACCCACCCAACCAGACCATCCGTCACCTGAGACGATCTGTCTGTTCTGAGACCCCCCCGAACCAGGCCGCTACTGACCACCACTCGTCACCTGTCTTCCAGGTTTGACTGTGCCGACCGGCAGTTCCATTCCATCCCGGCCACGTGGCAGGCGCTCATTGACAACCCTAACGACGTCAAAGAGCTCATCCCAGAGTTCTTCTACTTCCCTGAGTTCCTAGAGAACCAGAACGGTGAGAGATCACGTCCAATTCGTTTAGTATCATGTTTATTCACCACCTGTAGAAAGCTTGACCGTTGCTGATGTCTGCTCTCTAAACGTCTATACCAACTTGAAAATTGTTCCAGGTTCTTTTTCAACCTGTTATTGTTATTTCTGTACTTCTGTACTTCTCTCCTTCTTGTCCTTGCTACCTCCCTCCAGGCTTTGATCTGGGTCGTCTTCAGATCTCGAAGGAAAAGGTCGACAATGTCATCCTGCCTAAATGGGCCAAGTCCCCCGAGGACTTCATCTACAAACACCGCAAAGCCCTGGTAAGACTGAAGTGTCACTGCTGTATCGCCACAGGAGAACCTGCAAAAAAAAAAAAACTTGTCTGCTAAATGACCTAATTGCAATCGTGTTAACACAAAAACGCCTCGAGTGACACAACAAAACGCCTTGTTAGCGCTTGCTAATTAAAAGTTGTGACCTGCGTCATAGATGCCTTTGGGTTCAGCTGATTCAGCAGCTACGTACATTTGGACTATAAATACTGTGTGATTTCCTAAATCTGCGATGAGGCCTCCTGACTAAAGCGAGTAGTCTGCTTCTGTAGTGCAAATACTAACTTATGGAACAGAACACTAGGAGGTTCACAAGCTAAGCATTCCTTCACTTTGTGAGCGTGTCAGATTTCTAGCCGCAGCTGTGTGTGTTTACCCCTTGCTGACGAGCATCTTTATGTGTGTGTGTGTGCGATAGGAGGCAGAGTACGTGTCAGCTCACCTGCACGAGTGGATAGATCTGATCTTCGGCTACAAGCAGCGGGGGCCCGCAGCGGTGGAGGCCCTCAACGTGTTCTACTACTGCACCTACGAGGGTACAGCCGTCTACCCCAGCCGTCGAGCTAACATGCTAACGCGCCAACGTGCTAACGTGCTAACTTCACATCAATAATCAATCAGAAACCTCTGGAACGATTCATGATGTTTTTAAGGACTCCTAGGACTGTCGGCCCACGGTGGTGAATGTGTTGTACTGGCGTGTGTAACAGGGGCCGTGGACCTGGATGCCATCACCGATGAGAAGGAGCGCAAGGCCGTGGAGGGAATGATCAGCAACTTTGGACAGACCCCATGCCAGCTCCTCAAGGTACACACACACACACACACACACACATATATATATATATATATATATATATATACAGTTATCTAACAATGACACACACAAGCACACAATATGTAGTGTTGGTCTGACCTTTACGATTCCTACCCCCGTGTGTGTGTGTGTGTGTGTGCACGCACGTAGGAGCCCCATCCCGTGCGTCTATCGCTGGAGGAGGTAGAGAGGAGGAAAGCCCGCCAGGACACCTGTCCTCTCAGTATATTCGAACACCTGCCTGAGCTCAAGTCCTTCTTCGTGGAGGTAGGGGGCGCCTTTAATACCAATCACCACTAATGAATCCCTCTCTTTCTGTTGCCGTTAACGACTGAGCGTCATATGATCCTTATGGCTGTATGTACAGTGTGTCGCACGTTACTGCCTTTGTGTTGCAGGGCATTAGTGACAACGTACCGCTGGTTAAAGTGGTGGTGCCAAAGAACCAGTCTCATTCCTTCATCACCCAGGGCAGCCCTGACACCATGGTGAGAACAGCCCCCTCCTCCCCTCTCTGTTCACCATGTGTAATGCTCTGATGGTTCCAGAATGCCATCCGTGATATGAAGGCGAGAAGGATAGGGGTGCTAATATTAATTGTTATTTTTTTTGTGGGGGCCCTCGTCTCCTAGGTAACGCTGAGTCAGAACTGTCTCGTGGGAACTCACGGCTGGCTGCCATACGACAAGAACATCTCCAACTACTTCACCTTCATCAAGGACCCCACGGTCGCCAACGCCAAGTAAGAAAACACACACACACACACACACACAC
>JAOEHI010000012.1:1875846-1887135 GCA_025447815.1 Percopsis transmontana
CCCGTCGGGCGCCCGCCCCCCCGTCCCCCCCCCAGCGCACGCGTCAACCGCCCCCCCCCCCCCCCCCGCCCCCCACCCCCCCCCCGGCGCGAGGGGGAGAGAGAGAGAGATGGAGAGGGAGAGAGAGGGGAAAGAGGAAGAGAGAGAGCAGAAGTCTGTGGAATTCTTTTGCCAGACAGTTGAAAGGCTTGTAAGACAGCCACCTGCCTGGCTGAATAAAATAATTACAGCCTGTCTCAACAGCATATTGAGTGAGTTTTAAAACATGAACGCTTAGTCTGGGCACATGTTTTGGGAGAGGTCGGTTGTGAGCTGAAGGCTATTTAAACATCAGCTGTGCGCGGTGATGCCTTAACTCACTGAGAAGTGTGAGCTTCAAGCAGTTTCTTTTTTTTTTTTTTAAAGAAACAGCATATTTGTAAATCCAATATTGTAATTGTATCATTTATCTCCCAGAAATACCCAATACAATTTCCAACTTTTGGAACATTATCCGTTTTTTACCTTTAAGTGCAAATTAAAGATTTTTTTTTTTAAATAATATTGAGAAGCATGAAACAATTCCGTAAAAATATGTAGCTATATTTAGACATTAAGACAGCAAAAAAATTAAAGAACAGCCTAATTGATCTTATTGATCTGTTTCTGGGCAAGTAAAAAATGGAAAAAATAAACTGGGTGTTGGACCCTAGTGCAGAAAGGTCTTAAATCTAAATATGACACACAGAGGTCTTTGCTCCAGCAAGCTCCGCCTGTTATCTGGTTGTCATTGAGTGGCTCAGCCGTGAGCCCTGTTGACAATTACGCCACAATGTCTGTCAATGCACGTGGATAGATTTCCTGCTCAGCTTCCCCCGCTGATTCCCCGAGCAGCGGAGGCGGTCGATCAACCCACAGCTGCCTCGTCAACAGCCTTATTGACACGTCGTCTTAACATTACCAATGTGACCCAGCTAAGGTCTTCACTGAATAACAATCCATTAATGCCGCGAAGGAATGCCTGAGGTCGCCTCGCTCAAACACAGCGTGTTATTCGTTTTCTTGTGGCCCAGGTGTATTTTAAGATGCTCTGAATGGTCAGAGAATAATGTGATTCATGAAGAAAGCGGAGGGACGAATGACACTGGTGAATGAATCAGAATACGAATAAATAAACACATTAAACAGAGTCTGACTCCGCCTCTATCCCCTCTCCTGATTGGAGCTCATTCCTCCCCTCGCGGCATGACGCCACAAACACTAGGCCAAACAGAGGGCACACCACAATAGCAATATAAATGGGCATTGAATTGCACAGATAGATGGCACCCATAGGGTAACATACAGTATAATGAGGTGGAAAAAATGTTAGTACTCCTTTAAAGACATCAAAGACCTGCCTGTTTGGATAGCAGCACAGATTTCTCCGCTCACTGCGCTAAACACCACAAACTACAACCTCCGTATGGGACTACGTGCACGCCCACGTGCACATGCCCGCGCAGGCCGACGTGCACATGCTTACAATACAACAAAAGCAAAAGCACGGTTCCTGACCTCTCTATAATTAACCCCGCGACTATTTCTGTCCTTCCCAGCCCTCGGAGAAAGCACTTCTCCAAAGATGAGCGCGCGCATCTGGAGGGGAGCCAAGCGAAGCAAAACTGAAGTGGCATGTGTGCCTCCCCCCCCCCCCCGCAAACCATCCACCCACCCCGTCTCCCCCGAAAAACACCCAGCGGGGGAGTCAGATGCCAGGGGCAAGGATCCGATGAGCTGCTCCTCAACGGAGATGCTCGCTGGAAACCGCTAAATGGGAGGTAGTAAACAGTCGCACTTTCTGCTGTTTACTGGGGGGGGGGTTTAAGGGTTTTCAATATGCGGGTCAGGACATCTCAAGGGGACGCAGGATTTTAATGAAATGTAATGAAATTGAATAATTTTATAAAATATGCATACATTTAAATGGCGTACGCTAAATGGTGTACATTGTTAATGCATGTTGTACTCCATGCTTGTGCATTAAAGGTATACTAAGTAACATTTCCCCTCAGTCTAGCCAATATGTTACCCTATGGGTGTAAAGATGGGTTTGTGCATTAAAGGTATACAACATTTCCCCTCAGTCTAGCCAATATGTGACCCTTCACAGCCAGGAGATAGACAGTAAAAAGACACGTTCTGAATTTGTACCCTGCATTTAAAAACCAAGGGGGAGATAGATGCTAACAGGAGCAAGATGTAGCATCATGACAGCGGCGCTGACCTCTCTGCCACCTCTCAACTTCCCCTGATAAAAACCCAGAAGCACTGTAAGGCCCCGAGGGGATTAAACACACACACACACACACAGCGTTTTGATTTCTGCACTTCTCGTGTCGTGTAGAATTAGCCCAAACATCGACACGCATTAGATTTATTCCCACGTATCGCTGGGACTGTCTTTTATAGCCGTTTAGAAATAGCAGCCATGTCTGAGCGACAGAAGGGAAAAAGAGAAATTACCATCCTTCTTGTAAAAGGACATCACAGCCCGGTTGAACGGTATTGATTGTTTTCCACCGGGACGCCAGCATTCAGACAGCTTGTATATGAAGGCTAGAAAAAACAAAAACAAAAAAAACCCCATTATCTTAATTGTTTGACTCGAAGCAAGAGTTATCTTAAAGACGAACACGACCATCAATACGACAAAGAAAAAGCTGAGACGAAACCCCTGAGACGAAACCCCTGAGAAGGAAACCGGGAAAGGGAACCGCGCTTGAGAGAAAGAATGGATAAAAACAGGATTAGTAAGTTATTAAATGTGTATCTGCTGCAGAATTTGTGAAATACTGAAAAGTCTATTATTTTGGAAATTGGCAGTTAGGTTTTGTAGAACATAATAAATCTTCGCATTGACGTCCCGAGCTAAGGCACATGCGTGCACATATGGATTGACCTTGTCCACATATGCAAGCTATAATGTGCTAGCATGGCGCTGAGCTGCGTCATGCTAGCACGAGCCGACAGGGCCGCTATCGCATCGTAGGGCTGAGCTCCGTGCAATCACACCCTGGGATACATTCATATTCATAATCCAATTAGTTTGGAGTGGAAGATAAGAGTCTTCCCCCCCCCCCCCAACACAAATATGATTTATCCTGTTTGGGGGATTAATTCGGAGACAAACTGTTCGGCCTACAAGGAGATCAGCTACAGTAAGACTGGTTGGAAACCAAACTCAAGCATGACTAAGCTGTTTGTACAGTATGCCCTCAAAAGAACACACACACACACACACACACAGACACACACACTAGACCTACCACTTTAACTTTTGTACACCCTCTACTGCCCCCTCTCCCTGCACACAACCTTCCATCCAAATGAACACACACACACACACACACTTAATGAGTGTGCTTGAGTGATGTGCCCTTGGCTCCGCCCCCGTCTGTTCGCTCTCGACAGACAGGCAGGCGGACAGACAGACAGACAGACAGACAGACAGACAGGCAGGCAGACAGGCAGGCAGGCAGACAGGCAGGCAGACAGGCAGGCAGGCAGGCAGACACAGACAGACAGACAGACAGACAGACAGACAGGCAGGCAGGCAGACAGGCAGACAGGCAGGCAGGCAGACAGGCAGGCAGACAGGCAGACACAGACAGACAGACAGACAGGCAGACAGGCAGGCAGACAGGCAGGCAGACAGGCAGGCAGGCAGACAGACAGGCAGGCAGGCAGGCTGGCAGACAGACAGAGGGAGAGGTATGGTGTGAGCAATCTGGCAGAACCACAAAGTGACAGTTAATGCAGACAGGTGCGATGAAAAACAACGCGCAAACGAACTGACAGCAGCACAAAAGGCCACGCAGACAGACACACTGATGGATGTAGAAACAGATCAACAGACAGACGTACAGTACGACAAGAAGACGGCTATACAGGCACACAAATACTGTTCATAACAGGGTAATAAAGTATTCAGAAAGTCTTGCAGAAATAGAAAGTGACAGCTATTCATTCCATGAAAAAAGAGAGCGCAAACGGACAGACTGACAGCAAGACAAAAGCCAAGGCAGAAAGATGGACCATTAAAACCATTGATGACATAGAAAAAAAATAATATTAATAAATAGCGCCAGTGACACTTCCCTGAGACTCTGTTCTCTATCTGCAGGACAGACGTAAATATGTCGGGGGTGCAGTGTTTAACTCAGCCTGTCCTTAATTTCCAGGAGCACTGCAGATGGGCGAGCTAACCGCCCGCGGGCTGCGGGACGCAAGCCAACGACCTGCTGAAAGCCGCTCTCAAACCACGACACCGGAACGGAGGGCAAAAAACAAAACAGCAAAGCAAAACAACCCCTCGTTTCTCCATCAATCTCTCCTTAAAACGCAGAGCCCTTTTTCTTTCTTTGCGAGTGTTTTTTATTAAAACGTGACGCACACATGCGCATATAGGAGCATTGACGCATCGTTTGTTGTAGTCAACTGTTTTTTTGTTTTTTTTTACCTCTGCCGTCGCGGACCGGGGCATGCCTGTAGCAGAACCGTTCCTCCGCATTCAACAGTGTTTCTTGAGCAAGGCAGAAAGTAATACGCAACGCTACGAGAGAAAAAGTAAGCTGGATATTTTCTCTGAAAGGCTGCTTGTTTGGACAGTGGGCACGTTATTAAATCACCTCTCCTGTGCCTTGGATGATATGGACTTCCTCACTTTTAAGATGGAAGTATGATATATTTTTTATGCGGTCGAAAGGAAAACGAGAACGGAGGAGCGTCGATTGGAATAAATATTTCCCGTGTTTCTTCTAAAGCCAGTGGAGAAAATAGTCCTGCTGTAAATGTGTGGACATTTAAAACGATCGCTGTGTATCTGGATTGATTTTTTCATCCCCTTGCCTCAGCATTCCCTTAGTCAGTGAGCGGACCGCTTTTTGCCATTGCAGCTCGGCAGAGGGTGTTATATCTGAGAGAGAGAGAGGATGGATCGGGGGTCTGGCTGCTGCCTTTGTGAGTCCGAGCCACCAAAGCAACGCGGTGGAAACGCGCAGGACAGCGGTGCGTGTGAGGAATGCGGGGTTTGTGATCGACACTAAAAATCTCGGGCGCAGGGTGGGAATTCAGCGCCGGAGTGGAGCGGAGAGCTCCCAGCGATCCCCCACCGCAACACGCAGCACGACGCAGGCACAGGGGGGGAAAAAGGCACGGATTTGTTAATTTGGCAAGGTCAGTGGTTTAACGAACTATCGCCGAACGATGCACCGGAGACCGCAGACGGTCGCCTCTGTCAGTTATTCGCAGAAACATGCGGAGGGGCGACGCAATCGCTCGATGTGAATGAGACGTTTATGTGGTCGTTTCCAAACTGGAAGTCTGGTCACAGAGCAGGTTAGACGCAGCGTGGATTTGTTAAAAAAAAAAAAAAACTGCCTTATTTTTTCTCTCTCCTCCAGACACCCCCGCTAAATGTCTAGGCTATCTGCTTTTTTCTTCTTCTTGTTGATGTCGACAGATTTCACAGCTCGTACGTCTTGAAACCGGGGATGAATTGTTCGAGTTGAAAAATGCTGCTTTGGATCGTTCTGCTGAATGCGGCTCTTTGTGTTGCTGGTGGAAACGTTACAAGGGACATTTGTAAGGAGCAGATATGCTCGTGCAACGAGATAGAGGGGGACCTGCACATAGACTGCGAAAAGCGGAGCTTCACCACCCTGCAGCATTTGACCGGCCCCAGCTCGCAGTTCTACCACCTGCTGTTGCACGGCAATTCCCTGTCCAGGCTATTCCCCAACGAGTTCGCCAACTTCTACAACGCCGTGAGCCTCCATTTGGAAAACAATGGCTTGCACGACATCGTGCCCGGCGCGTTCCTGGGGCTGCAGCTGGTTAAGAGGCTGCACATCAACAACAATAAGATCAGGTCGTTCCGGAAGAGCACCTTTCTGGGGCTGGACGACCTGGAGTATCTCCAGGCCGATTTCAATCTGCTGAGGGACATAGACCCCGCGGTGTTCAGGGACCTGAATAAACTTGAAGTGTTAATACTGAACGACAACCTGATCAGCGCGCTCCCGATTAACGTGTTTCAACACGTTCCCATTACGCATTTGGACCTGCGTGGGAACCGGATCAAAACGTTGCCTTACGAGGGGGTTCTGGAGCAGATACCGGGCATCGCGGAGGTGCTGTTGGAGGACAATCCGTGGGACTGTAACTGCGACCTGGTTTCACTGAAGGAATGGCTGGAGAACATTCCGCACAACGCGCTCATCGGGCGCGTGATCTGCGAGGCGCCCACGAGGCTGCAGGGCAGCGACCTGAACGAGACGTCGGAGGCGGAGCTCTGCCCGTCGAAGAGCGGCGTGGACGTGAGCCTGGTCGCCCCGCCCACCCAGGAGGAGACGTCGGAGGCGGAGGCTGTCGCGGCGTCTGGCCCGCGCCCGACTGCCGACAAGCCGAGCCGCGACGCCAGCGGGCCCCCGACGCCGGGCCACGGGCCCAGGAGCCGCTCCAAATCTCGTGAGAACTGGCAGTTAAAGACCAAACCCACGTCGGTGGCGGGCGTGAACGCTGGGGAGCAGGAGCAGCTTCACAACGGGAGCTGCCCCCTGCCCTGCAGCTGCAAACTGATTGGCTCACGCCAGGGTCTGGGCGTCAACTGCGAGGGGAAGAAGATCGAGAGCTTGGCCAACCTCAAGCCCAAACCGCTAGCCGCGCACGAGCTCAACATGAGAGACAACAACATCCACGCGGTCAAGAAGAACCAGCTGCTCGGCTACACAAGCCTCAACCTGCTCGATCTGGGCGGGAACAACATCAAGGTGATCGACAACAGCACCTTCCAGAACCTGACCGAGCTACGGTGGCTCTACATGGACAAGAACTACCTGGACACGCTGGTGGCGGAGATGTTCACGGGCCTGCAGAACCTGGAGTACCTCAGTTTGGAATACAACGACATCCACGTGATCGTGGCGGGCGCGTTCAGCCCCATGCCCAACCTGCGCGTGCTGTTTCTCAACAACAACCTGCTGAAGTCGTTGCCGGCGGACGTTTTCCTGGGGATTTCTCTGTCCAAGATCAGCCTGCACAACAACTACTTCACCTACCTGCCTGTGGCGGGCGTGTTGGACCAGCTCAGCTCCGTCATCCAGATCGACCTGCACGGGAACCCGTGGGATTGCTCTTGCCACATCGTGCCCTTCAAGCAGTGGACGGAGAAGCTGGGCGCGGACGTGATCGTGAGCGACCTCAAGTGCGAGTCGCCCGAGGGCTTCTGGAAGCACGACTTCCGCCGCGTGCGCAACGACCTGATGTGCCCCGCGCTGTACGAACGCGCCGCGCCCACGCCCCAGTCCAAAAACAGCACGCTGGCGCTGGACGCGCCGGGAACTCGCTCCAACACCTACCTGGAGCCCAGCAGGGTCTCCATCTCGGTGCTCGTGCCCGGCCTGCTGCTGGTGTTCGTCACGTCCGCGTTCACGGTGGTGGGCATGCTCGTCTTCATCCTGCGGAACCGCAGGAGGTCTAAGCGGCGGGAGGGAAACTCCTCCGCCTCGGAGATCAACTCCCTGCAGACCGTGTGCGACTCCTCGTACTGGCACAACGGGCCTTACCACGCGGACGGGGGTGCACACAGGGGCTTTGACTGCAGCGTGCACCTGTCCACGACCAACGACGCGTGAAGCCCGGAGGCCTGCTCGCACCCTGGATTACAAACAGTGCCCCCCCCCCCCCGGACGCGCCGGCGCGCGTGCTAGGAAGAAGTGTGCAGCGACATGATAACCTGTCACGGACGCCACTGCGTAAAACAAAGACTTTCTGGTTTGTTTTTGGAAGTTAAACAAGTCAAGCAGCAAAGGCCCCAAACTGTAATATATGTACATGCTGGTTTCAACACCCCCACCACCCACACACACCCCCTCCAAAGCTCTGCTGTTTGCCGCAATCGGGACTAGGGGGAAAGAGAGAGAGTGAATGTGTGTGTGAGAGAGAGAGAGAGAGAGAGAGAGAGAGAGAGAGAGAGAGAGAGAGAGAGAGAGAGGCGGGATGGGAAAAGGTTGCACGAGCGCATGAATGTAATGTAAATATTGGGACCGATGTAACATAATGTGCATGATGATATTTCGCATGGTTTGAACTCACGCAGCGAGGAACCATCAGTAACCACCAATAATCAACCGAGAGATGCCAACTCGACCCTTATTATTTCGTGTTATATCTCAATATGATGGCTATTATATAGATATTAAGAATTATACATGACTTATTACAAAAGTGCCATTTCTCTATTTTTTTGTGAACCTGCGGTTAGGATTTGTATTTGTTGTTTTAAATGCCGTTTGGAGGAGAAAACGAGGAGAGAGAGACAAAAAAAAGAAACGATGACTTACTGGGAGAGAAGGGACGAGGCTGTCAGTGCATGTTACTTTCATTTGTTCTCATTTGACTGTCGATAAATATTGGGGTTATTTATACCGTACTAGTTGGTGCAGATTAAACCACGTCTGCACAGCAATCATCTCCTTTTATGAATGTAAACTGTGTTATTTTATGGTGTGCCAATCGTTGACTTTTCGGGTATACAAACACGTGGATGAGGCTGACCAATTTACGTCACTCAAATGCGTATGGAGTGGAGTTAATGTAGCTCAAATACATTTATGTGGTTTTATGTGTCGATGAATATAGCCTGTTTTTTTTGGGAGGGGGGGGGGGGGGTCGAAGACCTACAACCAAGTCAATAAACCGGGGTTTAAAGGGTCGGGGGAAAGGGTTATATACCATTGTATTTTTTCAACAACAAAGCAAAACGTTTTCACTGGCTTATAGGTGCAATTCGGTCAACATTCCGGACGCATGTAGACCCCAAATGCATTTTTTTTAAGGTCAGAAAATAGTATTCCTCCACAGAGAAGCTTCTGGCTATATATACAGTATATATATATATGATTCATTTTAATTCTATTGTGAGCTTTTGTAAAGCCATCTAACTTTGTCCAAATAGAACTGAAACACTGTAATCACTTCAGAACGTGCTTGGAGCACAACAAGTTCTGGTTTAGAGGGTGTAACGTCGCTTTCTAATGCCGTGTTAGCGATACGAAGTGACAGTCGCGTGTCAGGATGCAGGGTTTGTTTTTTGTTTTTCTTCAATTCAGCATTTGGACGTTGCATTTGGTTTTGGGTAGGCACTGTCCCAGTGGCTCATGAAAACACCCCTAACTAACCCTGACGCACGCAGCCAAGTGCGTCACACCCAGGAAAAAACACAGCCAAAATGGAAGGCATTAAGGCGGGACATATAGCAAACGGGCTGTAACGTATACTCAAAAGTTATAACCCGTCCTTAAGCTGTGGCATCCGGTACATTCACAGGGAGTGTGCAATCTTTTCATTTTTTTTAAGCACAGTGTAAAATGACAGCGCTGATGCGTTCAGTTTCGTTTGCCAATAGAGTTTTGTCAGGAGATCTTCCTGTGCAAAACGCCTCGTGTAGATTCCATCGACATAACCTGAGCTACCTAGGGAGCAGTGTCCAGCGGCCGAAGTGCAGAGGGCTGAATCCAGAAGGGGGTTTTTAACGCTTTCCTTTTCGCCTGTTTAAAGCATATCGGCCTATTTCCTTCGTGTGTAGACTAGCGCTGTCCGTGGTGCTGAAACCGAGCTCGCATTCCCCACATTCTCCCCGCCCACTTTCCGTGCGCGTATGTTGCGGGCGTGCAGTGTGTGTGTCTGCGTGAGCGAACACGTGTGTACACACTTGCATGTACATATGGAAATCCCCGATTGTCCTAATTCCCCCCCCCCTAACCCTTCATCTCCCACATAACCAGTCAGAGCTAGATGTTGGGGGGTTCATATCTCCATAGCACTGTGGCTGTCACACTGTATCACTTCCTGCTTTTTCATGATACCTCCCCCCACCACCCCACCCCTTCCTGTTTCCTGCTATCTGCCCGATCACAGGAGGGGTTAAGGGAAGGGGGGCAGGCAACCGTTACCGTGTCTCTCTGTGGAATATTACTGTGCCACAACCCATGCACGGACTTGTCATGATTTTCAAACGCTGTGTTTAAAAGTGACATTTATATGCTTTGCGATATTTGACCTGCTTCTATTTTGTTAAATAAAGTGTGGTTGAGGTTGGTTAAAACTCAAATGTTTTTTGGTTTGGTTTTAGATATTTCTTGGGGTTTGACTCGGGCTAAGCTTTTTTACATTGGCATTTACAGCAGTTGTTTTCCTAACTCCCAAATGTGAAGTGTTCGCAGAGGGCGTGATTTACTTTAGCGGGATGAATCTCTAATGGCCTGTGTTCTCTGAGATATGTCTTTAAAACATAATAACAACGGTGTTCTCTCTGTTAGCGTTTCCATGCTAATCTTATGGTGTCACACACTGTGAATACTGCCTCTGGAGTCGTGGATGTTGAAACCTCACATATACATTTTTGGGAACCCTGCAGATGTAACAACATATTTTGATAATTATGTGTTGCATTGCTCACTAGCATACAGCCTGCCACACAAATCAACTGAATGTTTATTAACAGACTATCCAATACATTGAACAAGATATCTTGTAAAATGGTTTTCTTTTTTCTTTTAAGATAAGATTGAAATGCTATGAATGTTAACCGTGTTTATTTTAGGATATAGGATGAGAGCTGGATGAGAGCAGAGATTATCTGAGTATACACAAGCGTGGTCTTATCAAAGTTCAACTTTTGAAGGTTAGGTAGGTTTTTCAGACTACATTTCTGGCATTCCAACTTCAATGTCGAGGTGTTGGCACGGTAATGTCTTCTTACTGTAATATGTCACACATTGTCAACACATTGTTAGAGTCCTATGTCTAATATAACAGCCCCAGGCCGTTGGAATGACATGTGTCATTTTACATGAACTCCCGGTGGCACTGCCATGCTTGTGTTGTGTTAGTTGATCCTGTGCTACTTGTTATCTTCAGAACAGGGTTTGGGTGCTTCAACTCCTGCCCTGGTGGCTTGTATGTTTACATCATAGTCATTGAGCAGATGATTTTGCTGTTCAAAGAGAAAGTGGAGTAGTAGTAGTATAGAAAGTGCTTGGGATCAGTTAGGGGTTAGTACTAGTATTGTAAAGCAGGTAGGGTTGCAGTAAGTACTAGTATTTAGGAACAGGTAGGGTTACAGTAAGTACTAGTATTTAGCAGCAGGCAGGGTTACAGTAGATACTATATTTTAAAGCAGGTAGGGTTACAGTAAGTACTAGTATTTAGGAACAGGTAGGGTTACAGTAAGTACTAGTATTTAGCAGCAGGCAGGGTTACAGTAGA
>JAOEHI010000012.1:1918644-1931470 GCA_025447815.1 Percopsis transmontana
ACACTACATATGGAGATACTACCACTGTCTACAGTACTACTGCAGTATAAATACTAACATGTATACACTACATATGGAGATACTACCCCTGTCTACAGTACTGCTGCAGTATACATACTAGCATGTATATACACTACATATGGAGATACTACCACTGTCTACAGCACTACTGCAGTATAAATACTAACATGTACACACTACATACAGTATGGAAATACCCTGCTAGAAACAGGAGGTTTCGAAATACTGTGATAAAGTTCATCATGATAGTAGATCTACCCCTTTAATATGATGGCACCCCCCCTTCCTGACCCCGTCACTGAGGTTGTTTAGCTACCAATGACAGATGGTGTGATGCATTTATACATTCAAGAATTCCAGGTTTATTGTCCTTACTTAACTTGGTACTTATATGGACTTGGGTTCAATGTTGATGTAAAAATCAATCGCGTGCCGTGCCAGTTCAAATGCAGTGCATGGAAAGTGAGATTGCTGCGATGCTAACACGGTTCCATTAGTTTAGTGGCATGACATAGCCTGCACAGAGCAACACCTTTCCATTTGGCAGTCCATCCATCTTTGCCAGTGTCACCACAGGGCAGAAGACGTTACCACAGGGTCGAGCCATTCTGTTAAACACCTCCCAATGAAAGACTGCACTGTACATTGGTGCTAACTGATATGTTCATCTTTATTATAAACCCAGAAGGCGGTTGGTATGTATGCTGAGTCTCACCACTGTTTTTGAGTTAATATCCTCAACGTTTTTAGACGTTAATCACATAACAAAACAGACATACCGGTATACAGTATTTGTATCTTGAATGCTTGTCGTCAAACGTTCTACCAGAGGGAATCAGCCGCTGTCTGTTAATCAATATTAGGCGTACTACCGGAGTAGCATAAAGAGCCCTCGAGGTCAAAAGCTTCTCAAGAAGAACTTGAAGGGACTAAAGTAAAACGACTCTTTGTAGTAATTTGCAGCTTTTGTAAACACTTTTATTTAGTCGAGTAAAGTTGTCACCTGCTTAGTTGCCGACGGTTTTAGGGAAGTCTTAGTTTTTCCGACTGCAAAATACTACTTGCATCTCGGTGCAGCACACAGCCGGTGATTATTTGAGATGCGCGTTGCTGTGAGACAGTTTTGAGTCATCGAGCGAACCGCGCGTTGACTCAGCCTCCCAAAAGCTCACGAGAGCATCCAGGCCCGCCTCATTATAAGACCCGTGTCAGAAGAAAGAAAAAAAGACAGAAGCCCATCCAGATGTGTCTGGCACTCATTATGAGCCTCATTTGAGAAATGGATCAGTGTCAAACTCTGATCGGCCACATCTCAGCGAAGTGTGAGAAATGTTCCGCTCGCACACCCCCGCCCCCACCTCATAGACCACCCTCCCAACAATGACAGATCTTTAGACGCAGAGTGACACAAATAGTCTTCTAATTTATATTTTGGACGCGTCACTGTGAAATCAGCTGTGCCGGCTAGCTATTATCCCTCAGTACCCGGCTGCCATGACGAATATGATTGTACATGGGCACGCCTATTCTACTAAATGTGTGTTTTAATATACAGTGTAATTTGTTTCTCTGGGAAATGGACTTGACTTTTACATTTAAGACTTACATCACACTTTACAGACTTTTATTTTCTTCTTTTTTTTTTTTTACAATTGGTTACATGCATTTCTCCATTCTCACTTCAAAACGATTCACAGTTCGCACGACAATAATTTCTGTGGACCAAACTGCCCTTTCAAACAAGATGCATTCAGTGGCCAACCCTTTCAAAGTTCATGAATTATTTTCTCAGTAGAACTCGACTACCACCAAACCTCTGGCCAGTCGAATTCGACTACCACCAAACCTCTGGCCCGGAGGTCCAGCTGTGGAAGTGATTTCCTGACCTGCGCTGTTCAAGCTAACAAGAGGTGAATCCAACTGTCCATTGTGTTTTACTCAAGCTATATCATAGCACCCAACTGGAATGTTGTAATTTCACAAATATTCGCACTAATGATGTTCAAATGTCCAGTAAATTTATAAAACATTCACACGTTTTTACCCATTTCTAAACTCTCTCTCTCTCTCTCTCTCATCCTCGCTGTTCAATACTGCATCTCTGGCGCAGTGATACCACACTGTGACAAAGTGCCAGAGCTGTGCCAGAGCTGTGCCAGAACATGCCAGTAAGCCTATTCTACAAACAGAGTAACTTATTAAAATTGTCCTGCTGTTGGCTTTCATTTGAAATCTTGGTAACGCTTGTTAACTACGTCTGCCTCTGTAGCCCCTTTGTTACACACATAGATTACACCAAGCATTTTACTAAGCCTACAGGCCAGGTCAACAGGCCATGCTGCCAGTGCAGAGTTGACATCTTGTTTTATGTTCATCAAAAAATCTCTCGCAAACACTGAATAAAACACATCACAAACTAGTGCGGTCACATGAGAATGAAGTGGAAACAATGCAACAATCTCAAATCTTCCTGCCAGTATTTTCAGACGCTGTTATGTAAACATGTTTTTTGAGACTAAAGTACTTGTTCAGATGGATGCTAAATTGCTGTTAGAGCACTTGAAATAATTGCAGGAATTTTCAACTATTTGACCGCAGTGTCTCACACATTGTGGTATTGTGCTAAGTGCTATTATGGAAATACAGAAGAGCTTAACCAAATAAAAAACGCACGCAACGCTACAAAAGTACAATCGGGCTTCGAGTGAAAGATGCATGTCGGGATTGATGTTGCGTGCACCCCCATATACATTCAACCATTGAACCACTTCATTGTTTATACTGTATGTACGCCTGCATTCCTACAGCAGGGCTTCACTCACTGTTTCACGCCAAAAGTCATGGAGCGGAAAGGCACACATGCACACTCACACACACACACACACACACACACAAACACACACACACACACACACACACACAAACACACACACACACACACACAAAGACAAGCCCTGTTGGCCTGCACTTGGAAACAAAGATAACACCAAAGAGTGACATGAGCCATACTTATTAACCTGTAGCGGCTCTACTGGAGATTTAAAGAGAGCTGAATCCAAACCCAAACAGCTTTGAGGGGCGGGATAGCCTAGTGGTTCAGTCGGCCAACTCCCAACCGGGAGGGTTCTGGGTTCGACAACCAACAACCTGCTTGTAAGCATCCTTGAGCAAGACGTCTACCCCGTATACCCGCTCCTTATTACTTGTAATTGTACTCACTGTACGTTGGCTTGGACAAAAGCGTCTGCTAAATGACCCAACTGTAATTGATTACGGCACAACACTCCAAACAAAGGCCACATTAACAAACTAAATGGATGCAAATTTCACTTACTTAGTAGTATACCGTCTAATAAAGCCTTTATACTATTAAAGTAGAGATACAAAATGTTGGTCCCGCTAGGAACACTTGCTCATAGTATCTATTATAGCTCTAGTTTGCTTTAGTTCAGTTTACTTTGTGGAAACGGATTACCTCGATAAATTTAAGTCAGCTCCACGTAATTACTTTGTGTTCACAGCAATTAAAAACAATAGGTAAAAAATTACTTGACGGGATGTTTCTTAGTGTTATTGAACTAAAGTAATGAAGCCGGCTTACCTAATGCTACTGAGGTAATCAGTTTCCACAACACTTTCACAGTGAACTGTAAACTTAAAAGCTACACTTCTTGTTCCCCCAGATCCCCGAATTTCAGCCCTGGCTCACTGTTTATGTGTAGAAACATCGTAGGTGGAGGCACATAGAAAGGGGCTGTAAGCCTACTGTACCTGTGCTGTACGGGTGGGGGGGGGGGGGTAGAGATGAGTGCCAGCCAATCCCTTGTACTATACTGTATTGAAACGGACGCCATGTAAGTTACAGTAACAAACGGATTCATGGTACCACCACGAGTAGGCCTATCTGGGGAGAAACCCAGTGTGACTTGTGTGTGGATGGATTTGTCCTATTCCCACAAGAAGCAGCGCTGTTAATGCGATTACAGAGCCGCAGACTTAAAGATAATTTAATGCATCTTCATGGCTAATTCTGGACAAGCAGCGTGAACGCCACATCCTCTTGTTGTCGTAGAGACACACAGCGGTTGACTTATTACCCCACAATACTGCCTAAGTGGGAAATCTCTTTGACCCGCCACGTTGACCCGCCTCATGTGAGATGTAATTCAATTTTCCCTAAGTGCTTCCAAACTTCCCTGTGTTGCGGAGTTAGGCCATCTTGGACTGGATTTTTTAAGGAGGCAAATGAGCCACGGCTTGGTTAAGTACCCGGCGCTTAAGAGCACCGTGGAAGCACTAGCAGGCAACGTCGGGGTATTTTTTGGGGCGCAAAAAGGGATTAGGCCTAATCCAAAAGTAGATGCATTTGTTCAATGGAGATCTTTGTGTTAAATTACTGTTATCACGGGACCGTTTGTTTAATCCCCGCCTTAAGGCGTTCTCTCTCTGCCTGGGCCGGGTCACAGAGAATGCCATGTTATCATACGTTGGAATAACTGTTGAATCTAATCTGTCTCCCTGAACATTGCTTCATATTTTTTCAATTTTATATTTTACAGTTTGAAGCAGAACACTAAATTGAAGAAGCCAGAGATGTATAACTGTATGGGCCTGCTGCATATCAAACTATACAGCAGAACTAATATACATGGAAAAACAGCTGAGTCCAGTTCTGTTCTGCTTCAGTGGTCTATCTGTAATTAGATTTATATGACGATACCTGGATGTTGTTGCCTTTGATTCAAATTAAACGACTTATTGTAAACCCCAAATGCCTGCATACAGCACACAGACGGCGCAAGGAGTGTTTATTCATTATTGTGCTGCCCTCTACGGGTCTTTTTCAGTCCTCCGGTCCCCCCCCCCCCAAACACCCCCTCGCCATAGCCCTACCCCTGAACGAGCGCCCAGCGCGTTCGTTAAAGCGCTTTTCGTTTTTCCGCCGGTGACAGCGCGTGATGGGGACGCGTGCGTTTTTTACGCGTTATTTCAGCCCTCGCGCCGCGGTGATCGCCTCGTGATATGTCCGCAGCTTGGGGGGAACGCGCTGTTTTGCGCCAAAAGGAGACCAAGTTCCACTAGTTGAAACGTCATTGGGAACGCTTAAAGATTGCATCTTGACGTTTCCACAACAACCGCGGTATCGGGGGCAACCGCGGAACCGGATCCGTTCGCTCGCTCGCTCGACACGAGGGAGGAATAGCATCCAATAGTGATCGCCTGTCGATTTGGACAATCGGCGCTCGCAAAAACCCGGACCTTGACCAGATCCATACACAACCCAGTCCGAATCGTACCACTGGAGGTGCACACGGAACATCCGCGCTGCTCGCGACCGCCTCGCCGGCGCGCACCGTGGAAAAGTCACAGTTTAAAACGCATGTAGCGCGTCGAGACGTGGGATTACCGATCCTTCCACTCGTTGCCGGTGGGTGAACTTTGTTTTTTGTGATTTTTTTTTACGTCGCACCTTCCCGAGATGAGAAAGCTGTTTTCTGGGGCCAGGAGAACACAGGAGCCCTCTTTGTCACGTCGCGGGCGCTCTCCGGCGCCTGGTCTATGGAGCTGAGCACCAGGGAGACGAGACTTTTCGGGATTTTTTTTCCAACCGACGATTTAAAAGGCGCGGAAGGCGGAGATCACGAAATCCATGTTTTGACCGAGGATTTAATGAAGGAGAAGAGGTGCAGCCGTGATTTTCGGGATGCTGTGGCGTCGGCCGGTCTCCGCACGGTAAGGGGGACATTTAATTTTCTTCTTCTCGGACGAGAAACGCGCGTCTGTGGCTGGGCTCTGTGTGGAGGCTGTCTGGATTTATGGGATCTGTCCGCGGTGCTGAATTCTCTATCGGCAGATTTAACGCAGTATTGAAGTTGATCGGGGGTGCAGGGGCGTCTTTACGCGAGATGTCCGCGCCTGTTGGAGGCATACAGTCTACATCTTTCACGCCGGAACATCTCGCCACACTTTTATGCGTTCCGAAACACCGCCTGACGCCTCGCCCGGCGAGTAGCCTAGAACACGTCTAAGCTCTCTGGCGTTCAAGTTATTTTATATTTATATTAGGGCTATTCGACAAGAGATGTCTATTATAGTTGCGATAGAAATCAACTCGAATTAGGGAGCCGGAAAGAGGAAAAGTGCATTCGGGGAATCTTTTCCGTCATATTAACCATTACAGTACTGCGAAACACGTCGCCGTGTCAAATACATTGGAAAATAGATTTTCTCCCAGATTCTGCACCCCCCTCCCCCCTCTCTCTCTCTCTCTCGCACCGCATAAGGACCATGAATGCGTGTGTGCGCGCGTTTGTGCGTGTCGTGCGTGTGCCGTGCTTGCCAATGGGTTTTAGTGTGCTTTCGCGCACGCGCCTATAGAGGGGGGTGGGGGGGGGAGGGATGGCGCCAGAGAGGCACGCACACGCGCGCACACAGAGAGAGAGAGAGAGAGAGAGAGAGAGAGAGAGATCCATAACCTTCTCCACTGGATACCATATACACCACCTAATTATGGAATTATGCAGCCTATTCCCCATCATAATTCCAGTTTTAAAAAGCGATCGGGTGTCAGATCAGAGACACTTTGCTTATTCGCCGCTCATCAACTCTTCCCCCTTTCGCCCCCACGCGCACCAGAGGATCCGCGACCGTCGCCTCGCAGACTGATCGCATCCACTGTTTCTATCGCGGGCCGGATTTCGGATACAGTAAACCTGGAGCGCGGCGGCGCTTATTGTTCCCGGGGAGCGACCGCTTTATTCCAGCCGGGCATCCGCGCCTCGTAGGCTACTTGTGATGCCGGTGGATTTACGACCCCCGAGGAGGAGGACGCGGACAGTTGTTCCCCCCGTCTTAAGTCGTCGGATTCGCGGGGTGAGTGGGAGATGTTGACTTGGGCTCGTGCCTGCATGCCTCGGAGATCGCGATGCTACTTTGATTCCAGCCGAGAAGTGAACGGGTGAACGGGTGGAAAACGTTGGATTCCACCCGTCGTGTGGATCCGTTTCCACACCACTGCTGCCGTGTGATGGGATAGTATGCCTTGTGTGTGGTGTGTGCGCGTGTGCGTGCGTGCGTGTGTGTGTGTGTGTGTGTCTGTGAACAAATTCAGCGGGGGATTAAACTAGTAAACGACAAGATCTCTCTGTCTAAACGGCGCGGATACGCGACTAGTGTTATTATTGTGATTATTGTTATGTTAGAAACGGGACGGACCGTGATTCGGGCGATCCGTCAGAAATGCGCAGTGGCCAAGCGCCGCGCGACAGTTCCCCCCCATGAAGTGCTCGTCATAATACGGCCGTTGTAACGCCACATCGGGCGTTTGTGAAATACCGACAAACCGCTGCCCTCATCCGCACACAATGAGCAGCGGCCGACGAGCCTCGCTTCTCGGTCTCAGAGTAACGCCCTCTGCTGACGTATATATCAGGCGTCCCTTGTGGGTCCACTATGCTTTTGTTTGTATGGCACTTGCATGTCTATCACCTGTGCATTGAGTTGTGTATAAACCAGACACCACTCCCCCAACCCCCCCCCCCCCCCCTTCTGTTTCCTTGTTTCCCCGCTGTAGATGACAGCACAGGCCGGTACCGCACTTGAGTGAGCCGGGGGCGCCCCCCCCCCTCCCTACTCCCCCGCGAAAAATGCATACGTGGAGCTCGAAAATAATCCTCCTTTTGATTGCATCATCCCTGGGGGTGGCGGAGGAGCACGACGGCCACGGGGAGGTCTGCCGCAGCCTGTGCACGTGCGAGGAGAAGGAGGGCGTGCTGACGGTGAGCTGCGAGAACCGCGGGATCGTCCGCCTGACGGAGGTGAGCCCCGCGCGTTTCCCCTCCTACCACCTCCTGCTGACGGGGAACCTGCTGAGGAGGCTCTCTGTTGACGACTTCGTCGACTACGCGGGCGTCACCATCCTGCACCTGGGCAACAACGACATCGCCGAGATCGAGGCGGGCGCCTTCAACGGGCTGCAGGGCCTCCGGCGGCTGCACCTGAACAACAACAAGATCGACGCGCTGCGCGACGACACCTTCGCCGGCCTGGAGAGCCTGGAGTACCTCCAGATCGACTACAACTACATCACCAGCGTGGAGCCCGGCGCGTTCGGCCGGCTGCACCAGCTGACGGTGATGATCCTCAACGACAACATGCTCTCCGCCCTGCCCGGCAACGTCTTCCGGGGCGTGCCCCTCACGCACCTGGACCTGCGGGGGAACCGCCTGAAGGTGTTCCCCTACGTCGGCCTCCTGGAGCACATGGACAAGGTGGTGGAGCTGCAGCTGGAGGAGAACCCCTGGAACTGCTCCTGCGAGCTCATCGCCCTCAAGGCCTGGCTGGAGAGCATCTCCTACACGGCGCTGGTGGGCGAGGTGGTGTGCGAGACGCCCTTCAGGCTGCACGGCCGGGACTTGGACGAGGTGTCCAAGCAGGAGCTCTGCCCCCGGAGACCGCCGGAGGAGGCGGCGGCGAGGCCCGCGCCCCCTCTCAGCACCAACGGATATTATCAGACCACGCCCGCCCCTGCCACGGCCTCCGCCACCTCCTCGGCCGTCCTGAGGTCCTCGTCCAGGCCCACTAAGGGCACCCGGCAGTTCAACAAAACTAGGTCAAAGCCCACCTCGCGAATCCCCGGCGGGAACCCTTACAACTACGGCCCCATCATCGCTTTTCAGACCAAATCCCCCGTGCCTTTGGACTGCCCCACGGCCTGTACGTGTAATCTGCAGATATCCGACCTTGGGCTCAATGTCAACTGCCAAGAGAGAAAGATCGAGAGCATTTCCGATCTCAAACCCAAGCCATACAATCCGAAAAAAATGTACCTGACGGGAAATTACATCTCTGCGGTCCGCAGATCGGATTTTGTTGACGCCACTGGATTGGATTTGCTTCACCTTGGAAACAATAGGATAGTCATTGTCCATGACCGAGCGTTTGGGGATTTAACCAACCTGCGTAGGCTGTATTTGAATGGTAATCTCATGTACAAGCTTTCGGCTGAAATGTTCTTTGGCTTGCAAAACCTGCAGTATCTTTATTTAGAGTACAACAAAATCAAGGAGGTTGAAGCGGGCACTTTCCGCTACCTTCCCAACCTACAGCTCCTGTTCCTGAACAACAACCTCCTGAAAACGTTACCGGAGGGCATCTTTGCCAGCCTCTCCTTGCTCAGGCTCAATCTCCGCAGTAACCACTTTCAAAACCTGCCCGCGAGCGGCGTCCTAGACCAGCTGAAGCAGCTGGTGCAGATAGATTTGATCGAGAACCCGTGGGACTGCACCTGCGACGTCGTGGGGACCAAGATCTGGCTGGAGGAGCGCAACCCGGGCACCGTGGTGAACGAGGTCGTTTGCCAGACCCCCAAGCGCCACGCCGGGGCCGAACTGCGCTCCATCCCGTCCGAGCAGCTTTGCCCGGATCACCCCGGCGCCCCCGCGACAACCTCGCCCCCCACGGAGGAGAGCACGGAGACGAGGCCCGCGACCACGGCCGCCCCGCCGCGGTTCAACACCCCCGGCAGCGGCAGCACCGTGCCCCTCTCCGTCCTCATCCTCAGCCTGCTGCTCGTCTTCATCATGTCCGTCTTCGTGGCGGCGGGGCTGTTTGTGGTCGTGGTGAAGAGGCGCAAGAAGTCGCAGAGCGACCGCACGAGCACCAACAACTCAGACGTCAGCTCCTTCAACCTGCAGTACAGCCTCTACAGCAACCGCTCCGGCCCCAAGGCGAAGGCCCCGGCGGGCCACGTCTACGAGTACATCCCCCACCCCATGGGCCACATGTGCAAAAACCCCATTTACAGGTCGAGGGAGGGAAACAGCGTGGAGGACTACCGGGACCTGCACGAGCTCAAGGTCACGTACAGCCGGAGCGACCCGGACGAGGAGCGGGATGGCGTCGCTGTGCGGAGCCCGAGCTACAGCGTCAGCACCATCGAGCCGCGGGACGACCCCTCCCCGGTCCAGGACGCAGACCACTTCTTCCGGGGCATCCTGGAGCCCGATAAGCAGTCCCCTCGCCAGCCCGTCCCCCCCGCCGTTCCGGCGGGCGCCAATTTAGAGTACAAATACACGGGGCCCGTGTCGTACACCTACAACCCGAACTTCGACGTCCGGCGTCAGTTCTTGCACCCGGAGCGGATTAGAGAGACCATGCTCTACGGCACGACACCCAGTACTGTGTATGTGGAACCCAACAGAAACGAGTATTTGGAGCTAAAGGCTAAACTGCAGTCTGAGCCCGATTACCTCGAAGTTCTCGAGAAACAAACCACCTTTAGTCAGTTCTGAGGGGAACCCCCGAGTCGGTAACGTACACCCAAGTTTTTTTTTTCCCGCCCCTTTTCCATCTTTGAAAAACACTGAGCTCAGAGTTTAGGGTGCCTTGGCACGTCGCAAACACGCTAAACAGAAGCAGTTAAAAAAAAAAAAATACGGGGTGTGCCGAACTATGTTATTCTTATTTCGGAAACACAACATTACAGGATCGGATACAGCTTTTGTGCAACAAACACAGATGAACAAATGCACTCTAACTGATCATAACTGATGATGAAAAATCTATTTTTATATGGTAAAGATCGAATCACACGCAAAATGTAAGTGTACAGGTAAATCTCTGCCCAACTCCATTTTCAGGAAATATAACCATGCATACGGTATATTGTGAATCAGAAAAGAGAAAATGTTTATAACGTCACTCCTGGACAATGTACAGCAGTCATCAAAACTGTGTAGGACTATTTTCTGCTGCGGTCTGTAAGTAAGTATTTATTGATATAATCCGCCATGTCTTTTCAAAACCTTTGATTCTACATCAATATTACATGTGACATCACAATCCATCCTCTGAGAAAGCTTATGTTTGTAGTTTAATTTACTGTAGATCTGCATTGTAAAAGTGGCTTTTTTTGAAAGTGGCACACCCCCCCCAATGTTAAAAATAGACTGCATCATTTGAAGAAGAAGAAGAAGAAGAATTAAAAAAAAAGTCTCTTTGTATGCTTTCTGCACTTTTGGGAAATAGAAGGCAAGCTCGCCTTCAAAAGCTCTTTAAAGGAGATTACTATATTAAAAATGAATATGGGTATTCATTCTTAATATGTAGAATTGATATGTTATCAAAAAAAATTCATAAATGATATTTGAAGTAATAATTATGTTGTGTAATACTATTTTAATCAATGTAACACCTATTTTTATACAAGCATTCGCAAATTCTCTATTCCTTAAATATTTTATTTGTTTTGATTGCTTCGCACCTATTGCACTATATTGACCAAGCTATGTTAATGTCATCAAATAAACAAGATGTCAGGTCCACATAATGTGCTCATGAGGCCCGCAGGCTTTTGTCGGTGGTGTAGCTGGCGGCCATCTTGGATTTCAGCGAAGCGACGTTTAGGCTCAGATAGCAATGGAGAATTCATTTCACAAAAAACCCTGATTTGACATCACCCAATCAGCTGGGCTTGGAATAAACTTCCTTGCGATATTGAATGGCAAGTAGTGAGAGATTGACTGGATCCCAGTTTGGTGTGGATCCTTTAAAAGTAGATAAAGAAACGATCCACAATTCACTCAAATACGCTGTTAGTCTTTCAGTTGCAATTACAATCAATGTGTTTCAATCTATGCACCGAGGCTGGTGCTCTGCGATTACAGCAGAAACCACCATCAGCAAATCTGCCGATGATTAGGTAAATTATGTATTGTATCTAAATATTATTGGGTACTTTATATATTAACACAGCTGGTGTCGATTTGAAAATGATGTCTGGTCACGAACAGATCATGTCTCACACTACAACACTTGGGCTATTAGGTTGTTTTGACTTTGAGAAGTTGCGATTCATGTGACCCACTTAATATCTGATATGCAAAGTAGGTCTATGAAAAATGCAAAGGAAACACTATGCCGCCGTTTTCACTGTGCAGCGAGTTCACTGTTCCCTCAGTGAAATATACCGTCACCAATCTCGACAGGATGCAAAAAAGAAATAACATGCCAAATGTAAGGCCTTAATTTGTTGCTTAAATATGAATACTGTTTCATCTTACATTATTAGTATTTATATGCATATATATATATATATTTATATATATATATATATATATATATATATATATATATGTATATATATGATTATTTTTTTTGTTTAAGGTAGTCTCATTGATTTGTGTACAGATTTAATTGTCCCTCTGGGTGAAACCAGTAATCATACAAGCAAAATGTTGCATTTCAAAACATAAACCTGCGATGAAAATGTGGGGTTCTGGGGGGCATTACAGTGCAACTGAGAAGTGCACCGCTGTAATGTGGCGTGTGTTAGAGTAACGTTAATTTGTCTCCACGCTCTGATCCGTCTGCCTTTCAAAAGGCATAAAAAAAGGGTTTTCCACCTATTGAATCACTGAGTCATAGAAGGCCTAGATCGAGGCCATGTTTGCGTCAACGTTTTGGGAGTTGAGCAGGTCTGGAGCGCGTTGTAGCGTTGGCATGGACGCTGCACACGCACCACGGCAACATGAATCACACAGCCCAGGCGCGGGTGTGTGCGTTCAGGCAGCCGGCACTGGGAAGAGGCAACATGGCCTCCCAGCACTTGACAGTCTCTGACACAGATGTTGACTTATTTCTACCAATGTTAATCTGGAAAACGCTGCATGTTTTATCTACGGGGGGGGGGGGGGGCATGGCAGTGGAGACATAAAACCGCAGGATGAATGTTTAATTCTCGCTCCAGCGTAACCGTAGCAAAACATTTAGAAAGGGGCCCAGATGGCCCACTGGCTGTTTCACA
>JAOEHI010000012.1:1934683-1965703 GCA_025447815.1 Percopsis transmontana
ACATAAAGTACTTCAGTAATTTTCCATAGCAGAGCATAACAGAGTAGAGCGGTTGACATACTAATTATCTTCTAACAATACTGTATATAATTTCTGTTCCTGTTTTTTTTAATAGACAAAGTAAATGTCTATTTACTCTATATTATTGGGGGGTTACACCCAACACTGGTCTTACTGTAATCACATTACATTTGTCTGTAACGCATTAATGTAATGCATTACTGTTGCTACATTCCTTTCAATCATTTCATTTACTAACAATTATATAATTACTTTTTTGTGCTCTTTGGGCTGGTTTTTAATGACTTTGTTGTCAGCTTTGTGGTATTACTTTTGGTATCATTACAGAATGATCTTGTGTATGTCCTCCTTATTGGGATAGGGATTTGTGCTGAAATGTGGGCATATGTAAGGTTTAACGTTAAATTGTTAACTGTCAATTACTAATTACTTTCTAGATGGAGTAGATAAGTAAAGTAATGCATTACTCTTTTAAAAAGTAGAGTAATGTGTAATGCATTACTTTTTTTGACTAAAGACTCCAACACTGCTGAAGACATTTAAATAAATAAATAAAAGGATTTACCATGTGGCGTTGAATGTTCGCAGGGCTGTCACTACACTTTGCATATATCTCAAGAAAGAACACTGTGAAGGCAGACTTTATTGCATATAAATCAAAGGTATCATGCAATTGAATCACTGTAAATCATCCCTCGGACTTAAAATGATTTTGAGTTGAATAATATATTATTCATGAATTGAACAATGACATTATACCCCAAACCGTGCAGATGTACCACGACAGCGGCAAGCTGTGTGTAGGCCACATAAGGGCGGCATGAGGCAGGGCACAAAGACACACAGACACACACACATGCACACTGGTTGATTAATTCAATATCCCTGCAGGTTTTTTTTCCTTTAAAGTTAAGTTGAAGTTAAAGTTAAGTTAAAGGTACACTCCTCAATGGAGTAATAGCCCCTAGAACTCCTCCCCAGCTCAACGTTTATGTTTCTATGTGCACACATGGCTGCAGTGGGAGGGGGAGTCGAACGGTGTGAACCTATGAGAGCTGTGTGTGTGTGGGTCTAGAGGAGTATAACAGCACTGGGACTTTTAACTATACATGTATCACTCCGCTTCACAGGTGTTCTAACAACCGTTAATTACATTAAGGATCGCAATCTATCTTAGACTGTAACAAACTTCACACCACAAAGATGAACATATTTCCACAAATAACATGCAAGTTATATTATGAATGGTCGCCAGGAAAGGAGGAACGTGGAGGAAAGTAGCTAGTCTGCGATAACGTAAAGACATACGCAAAGTAGCAAGCTAGTGTGCAGGCACAGAAAATGTTTATTAGTTGCTTGGCAACAATCCATTCCCAGTC
Source organism: Percopsis transmontana (assembly GCA_025447815.1). NCBI lineage: Eukaryota > Metazoa > Chordata > Actinopteri > Percopsiformes > Percopsidae > Percopsis > Percopsis transmontana. The sequence goes on from JAOEHI010000012.1 coordinate 1,936,084, forward strand.
CAGTTATGGAACTATTTGTGTAGGCGGAGCCAAATAAATTATGACAAACAAATCATAATCTGTTTTCGCTTATTACTGTTAACTAATAAATGTCGCTTAGAACTGTTGTTTATAAGCCATATCACACTTAAGCTCGTGCTGCTATACTGAATCTCAGCACTTGCTCTCGTGTGATATTGCTTAATCATGTCCAGCGTGGCTTCATATATCATCATGTGGCCTGGTTTTTTTCTCAACGTTTCAGTATGCTCTAAGCCGCCTTGTCAGCCGTTCTCAACATCCTAGCCCGGTAGGTTTCTCAAGGCGTCTTAGCTGCGATGTTATCTGCGCTTGTTGAGTCACACGGCAGATTACATACTCACATACTAAAGACGTTTTTGAGAATCCAGTCTCTGCCTTAGGATTCCTTGAATGAGATAAGTGGGAGAATTTCCCTCTGATCTCATCGACTTGCAAACCACTACCGGGGAAAATATAAGGGTCACGCTGGTTTTTCCTCTAAACAAATTCTGCTTAAAACTTAGAAATGAGTGCCATTTCTGCCTGTTTGGTATTGATTAGGTTAATGAAACCTAACCTTTTTGTTGTCATGGTTGTAATTCACGGTTGTAATTCACTGTTAGCATGGTGCTAAAGATGAACTGTGGGATTGTTTAATACTGAAACATGTTGTGTGTGTTTGTGTGTGTGTGTGCGTGTGTTTGCCCGCTTTCAAAAAAGTTACTTTAAATGAATCACTAAAGCTTTAATTATTCCATCTTCAAAAAGGGTAGCGTTTTCGCGATATAGGTCAGAATTTTTATTTCCAAAATGAGCTTCAAATGGTTGAATGTCTCGGTTGCTGTTTGTGCAGTGTAACTTTAACTTTAGCAATTTCAAAAGTTTAATTTCAGCTGAATTTAAATGGCATGTCTTTTGTTATGACTTGGAGTTAAATTAAATGAACCAACTGCAACAGTACCATGTGTCATTTGTAAATCCCCATCAAGCAAAGCCTCAAACTAGTAACAAGACTGACCGCACACAGCCTGTTCTACACTACAGTTGCTGAGTTGTTGTCAAAGTTGCACACAAACCAGTTGATTGAGTTGAGGACGTTTGCAGACAAGAGGCTCAAACAGAGCAAGGAATCAATGCAGCGATTGTCAACGGCCCCGCTCATTAAGGAACCCCTATTCCTGTCAGGCCTTGTGTATGATGGAGAAAACACACTGCCCATTCGCAGTCTGCGGGACACAGGCCTTTCTTCAACTTAAAGCCCTGCCCTCATCGAAATTCACCTCACGGACCCACAGTGCTAGAGGCCAAACTCTTGACAGGGGTAGCCCAGTGCAGGAGAATTCAAACGATGTCCTTTTTGTTGCAGCACGAGCAACTGAAAGGAAGGCCCGCTTTTCAGCAAGTCCTTAATCTGTATTATGGAACATTTCCTGGAAATTGTCCGCTCCATGCTGAAAGGAATACAAGTTTAGGCTACTCTCCGTCCACTAGCTTTGGCGACTCAACATGGGGACTGTTGAAAGGTTGATATATGCCTGTAACTGTAGAGACAACTATACGATTGGCTGCCACACTTGCTGCCTATCCATTTTGGAAAAGGGGTGTTCTTGAAGAAATGTATTATCTCTAAAAGATACATCCTCAAACAAAAACAAGTATTTTTGTGATTTGTCAGTTGATATGCTAATTTGAGTTTCAAATGGACATTCCCCATATAGTGCTAGAGAGAATAGACAAACAAATGGACAGTACACACACACACACACACACACACACACACACACACACACACACACACACACACACACACAATATAGTAGGCCTACATCAAACGTTCTACCTGGAATATGAGTTTGGAGTTTGGAATCTGACCAGATTGTCAGAATATCAATTCTGCTTATTCATGCATGTTACAGGTATATCCCCTTTAATACATGTGGGCACCGCTGTGTCACCTGTGGAAATGGAACACGTCGTGTGTGTGAAACGTGTTGTCACATATGGTACTATATTTCAGACTTGAACTTTTCAATTATTTCCATTGGGCGGCAGTGCGTCTATCTGGAACCAACTTGAGCTGCAGTGCGATGCCCATCGCGTCGCGGTGTCTGCGGTATAGGCTACAGAGTATATAGTAGACTGGTGGGCTGAGAGTACGTTTGCAGTCGTGCTTTATAGCCTATACCTCCAAGTCTCAGGTGGGGGGGATCAAGATTCCAACTTCATTTTATTAACCGTTTCATTTCTCGGACTCGCATCTCTCTCTGGATCCGTTAGCCGAGGAGGTCTGAGTCGATGCGCCATAGCGCGGACTTAGGTGTCAGGACTTGAGAGGAACGCGTCGGTACCGTATACAATCGGTCAGGATTGCGTGCGTTTCCGTTCACCGTCCACATAGCGACACAGAGGGACGGGTCAGATCTGTTTGGGGGGAGCTTTTCGCACAACACTTTGTAAATCGCTCTTGTGTTCTCGCCTACAATGGTGCTGCATCTCTCTACTAGGGCTCTCGCCGTGAACGTCTGAGCACCTTGCATTTGTGGACCGTGACTCGCAGCCTCGTCTGATATTTTTTTTTATCGATTCCTCGATTATTTCTTCATCCATGTCACGATCGGCTCCATTTTCCCTCTTTTACGAAACTTGAAAGTGGCCAGCTGAAGGCAATCGCACAATCTGCGGCAGTGGAGGCTGGCAATATGTGATTGGGAATAGACTGCGTTTTTGGACAACTGGACTATTTAATTACTGGGATTTTTAAACGCTATTCCTTTTCTACTCTGACGAGATAGGCTATACGATTCTCACCCACCGTGATGGTCCGTTATTATCACAACTGACGCAAAAGTAATCGCTATATTTGGAAACTGCTTTCTGGTAAGTTTTAAAGCCTTTTTGCGTTGTCAAAGTTGGTTAATGAAATATGGCTTTGATGTATTCTCTAGATATGTTTTTTTTTCAGACAGATACAATCTTTCTGACAGACACAATTAATTAGTGCGTTTGAGATGCTCATGCAAGCAGGACGCAAAGCGTTGCCAAATCTGTGCATTTCCAGCGCTTCGTGCGCATTTGGGAACGAACGTTATTCGACGTCCAATTTTACGCTTAATTCCCGATCGTTATTTGGCTTTGTTGCGGATGAAGGGATTCTACTGTTCAAAGCTGCAGTGTGAGTGTGGCTCCATAGGATACAGAATGGATCAAGTTGTCTTGTCTTAGTTGTGCAATTTATTCAATTTAATTTATATTATGTCAATGTGAAGACTATAGGCCGCGTATTTTTCGTTCAAAAAGGGTTATAACTTGAACAACGAAGCTATGCGTTTGCGTGTCCCTCCCGGTGCGTCAGTGTGTGTGCGCGTGTGCGCGCCCATTTCGATATGCTTGGAAATATTTGTCGAGAGAGTGACTCCTTTTGAGTCCGCGTTCACGAACGTATGTGCTCGTCCCTTCTCCGCGCGCACGTCTACATGCGCACGTGTTGGCGGGGGCGGTGGGGGTCGTGCACGTCGCAAAGGCACCGGTTTAGTTATTTAAACATTTTCTGCGGAGTGACTGCTCAGCCTCTCTCTCTCTCTCTCTCTCTCTCTCTCTCTCTCTCTCTGCTATCACTATCACATGCACACACATTTTGTCTGCCATAAAATGGGGTAGTTTACGTCGGTCAGTACTGGGTGGTGTAGGCCTACTGTGATGGCGATTTAAAGTGATCAGATGTGTGCTAATGGAAATTGACATCCGTAAAGCACACACAATTGTAGGGTGTGCTTTACGGATGTAACAATCACCTACATTCTACTCCCAACTTCTTAAGACGTATTTACCGCCGCCGGGCACGGTTTGCCTTGAAAACTATGTCCTTAACTGGTCCGCGTAATGATGTTATAATAACATCTTCAGTTCCAACACGCAGCAATGGAGCCTGGGCTCAGACCAGTAGCACATGAATTAATAGGTAAGTGACAGTAGCCACTTAACTGAAGCCCTGTGGCTACATATTGAGCTGAGTGGAGTGCTCCCACACAGAAATTGATTTAGACAGAGATTATGTCATCCAACATTGGTGCTCTTTTATCGCTGGTCAAGCTCACCCTGTGGCTTTAAATTCCTCCACTTCTGATGGCCAGTGGACCGAATATTGATTGAACGTGGGGCGTCTTCCTTCATAAGTGCTGAATGTATATGTATTAGTTTAGTTATGGATAAGTTAGTTAAGTAACTTGCCCAATATGATGCATTCACTTACAGCCATTCGTCCTTAATTAGTCTGTTGTCCTTAAAGCTGCTGGATAACTTGGCAAATTGGTGGCCGCTCTGGTCACGAGACGCTATTGCACTCTGTATGTTTTTGTAAATCGGCAGTCTTTTGTAGACATTCTTTATTTTCCTCTGTAGTTGCAGAAATAATTTAGGTGTAGCTTTGCCAATGGCGGCAAAGCACTTCCTGATACATACATTTGATACATCCCATGTTTCAGGGTGTGACAATAGCACTGTTGTAAAGGTAGAATCCATACATTTTAATTAATGTAAGGCTGGGTTGCTGTGGCAAGTAGTAATAGTCAATAGTGAGGCAATCACATGCAGTGATATCCAGGGACTCTGCTGGGATTAATTACATTGAAATAAACAGTTGAATCGCATATTTTACTGTATTGCATTGTGTCTATTTGCGGTAATAGCAGCATGTGTCAGCCGATATTGTCAGATAAACAGGACACATCTCAGTTGTATGTTTTGACGTTTCCTATCTGTGATAGGAAAACGTTTTGTAAGAGTTGTTTTTATTTGGTGACGTTAACTGTACATAATGGTCACGTTTGCAACAATATTCAAATCTGGAACATGATACAGTTCTGTTCCAGAATTGTATCATGTTCCAGATTTCTGTTTCACCATTGGTAGTAGTTCAAGAAAATCGGTTAAGCTCTCGAATTCTGTTGAGTTTCCGAATTATACATGTTACCAACTCTCAAGCCAATGACGCTGTCAACAGTGTTTAATCCAGTTAGACTTCAATACGATATGTTGTCTGGTAAATCTTACAGGATCTCCAGTCCATGCATCCCGTTCTATTGTCTGGGCCTTGATTGATACCTTTAATTTTCAGGGAGCTGTCACCAATCCACTACTGGCGCAATCAAGGGGCGGACAGTGAGAGGCTTTCAAATGAAAGAGTTCATTAATGCGTCGGGAAATAAGGGTTGTCTAGCGGTGGCACATTGGCTCTAAAGCAAGGAGTGATTGGAGCAATTGGTGAGGATTTGTGAGGACGGAGAAGCTGAGAGGGACACCTCAGTCACGGCTATTAGATTACATTAATAAGACTCTGAGGGAATTGGAACCACAGCATCCGAACGCGGCTTTGTGCGTCTGTGTGTTTGTATGATGCTATATCAAATCTTCTACTTTTAACATCCATTCAAGTATAACAATTACTCTTGCTAGGTACACAGAGTCCTCAGTGAGTACAGATTTAATAGCTGCGCTTCTATTATGCCATACTGTCACACATGTGCCTAACAAATACCCTCTGAGTAAAATCCAATTCCCCCCTGGAGATAAGATCGCAGGGACCCCATGTCTTTGTTTTTCATCTCCCATCCACCAATCATTGGTCATTGATCTGATGCAAAGCTATTTATTTTTGGCTGTGGCCCTCCTTGTAGATCGGGGGTAGATTATAGCCAGATCTGAATACCTAAGAAAGGAAGATGTCTGCCAAGGTAGAATATCCACGTATTCTCCCCCTGTCCAAATGTGGTCAATGCTTGTAGTATTCACATACACATTGCTGGGTGCAAGAGCATTTAGTTTGGATAACTATATTCTATAACGATACAACACTACTATACTTACTATACTTATATGTGTATAGTGTGACGTTGGATTATAGTAATTACTTTATTGGACAAACCTAAATAGCTAGTGTGATATTTAGATTTCAATTTGATTCAAGTCACAATAAATGGTGAAGCCAATAATTTGTCTTATTAAGCAATGTGAAATGAGACTGGAAAGGAACTGTCATTCAGGGCTGCAGCACACCAGCGCACACGGACGCATACTCATGGCCGTACATCTATGCAGACCCAAATACGTGTCAAGTTAACAATACAACGTGGTCCAATTCCACTGTTTTCCACTGAGTTGGGGCAGCGGGAAGACGGTATCGGTCGGCAGTCGACAATACAATGCCTAAACTGTTATGGAAAATGAGTGAACCGAGTCTTCAAAATTGTCCCTTTATTCACTTTGTGGCCCTCAAGAGCTCAGTGGGCCTTTGCGCTTCAGTATTCAGCGGGTCTTGGGTGGGGGTGTATGAATACACACACTGTTCCCACCAAATCCTTTTTAAGGGCCACTTACTTTTTTTTATATTTTTACCTTGATCTTCATTGGAAACAAATTCCTTCAAATGCTGATGTGACGATATAAGCAATGCCAGCTCTGGCCTTATTTGTTAACAGCACAACACCGCTATAGAGGAATACCACAATAAAGCAATGGTAATGGAGTCATTTTTCCAACTGTCTCTTTGCATTGCTTCTGTGAAAACATGCACAGCAATTGCTCGCCGAATAGGATCACAGGGCTGACTGAAAAGCGTTTTATTTTCACGTAATGGTGGAAACAGGCCCAGGGTGGCACATGGTGCTTTGGCCCTGGAGCGTAAACGTAACACTCCGTCAATTGTTAACAGACGGAAGACATGAAGATGGAGCCAATGAAGTGATTCTCTCCCTGCCCTCATCCTATGTTGGATCCTTAGTTCTTTTTCGATTTAGTGAAGTATGAACTCTCGGACAACAGCATTTTGGATGGAATTATCATCTACAGAGTGTTTGCCTGCCTTGTCCACAGCCGATCTTGTACGACACCCGTCCGGCTCAGAGCAGCGGCTTTCATAAAGATGCTCTAGTATGGAATGGAAATTGCATGTTGCGGAGAGCAAAACGGGCCATCTTTCCTCCCATTTCTCCCCCATCCCTCCAGCAAGCCTCCTGCTTACTCACTCGTGAACACTTTGTTAGTGACGTTCCATGCGTTGACACAGAGATAAAGGGGGAATCACTCATCGTTTGGTGACTACATTACCTCAGCTCACTCGCCAGCAGGTATCAGGATGTGTGTAGCTTTAGTGGCAGCCCTTTATTCACACGCTGGCGTGTGATTTGAGCTTCTGATACCGAGATACATTTTAGGGGGGAAACTGCTCTTTATTTCACAAGACCAGCGATAATGAGCTTCTGATGGGCTTTGGTCTTCGGCACAAGCTTTTAACTCCTCTGTGGGAGTAATCGCTCAGTCCTTCTGTTGAGGCTTTTATTCAAAGTGCCTTATATTGCCAGAAAGGTGTGTGTTTCTGGGCTCCGGACGGCGCGAGGCCGGCGGTAGCGCCAACGCAGACGTAATGACAATTTTGTTGGGCGCGTGGTGTTTTTTTTGCTCTCAACTGGGCGCCGTTTGCTAATTTCCTGGCACACCATGACATCGCTTGCGTCAAACTGCTAGTTTGGTTTCAAATAGATTTGAATATTGTCCTAGCGTCTCTGGTCGGACCACGTCTTCGCGTGGTAGTTTCTGGGCTTTAAGCGAAGGGGCACTAAGCAATCCAAAATCACACACGCCACTTTTGTGTATGTTATGTTGGCCTGGTTCATGAATAATTGAACTATGACTACTGTCCTTAACCATTTTAATAACAAACGTCATTATATACACGTGTATCATGGTGGTTTATTAGAGGTGCCATATTTGTGCACTTGGTGACTGTGGACCTCGCGAACAGTTTTGACTGTTTCCTCCCAGGAGTAGCTTTTCTGCCGGCCTGGACTTTCTTTGGACTTTTGTCCAATTGTCAGTTCGCCGTGACAGAGAACACGCTGCCGTTAAAGGGAATGAGAGGAGCTGATTTGATTGGCCATAATTGAAGACAGCCCCCACCACTCCTTCTGATAACTTCTTCATTCTAATACAACCCTTTTACAACTGTGACGCTGTTGCGCCCGATTACCGCCACCGCCACATCTTAGATCGACTTGTGCCGTTGACTTCCACCGTGGTCTTCCGCTGTGGCCTTGACCCGTGTGCCTTTGCTTGTGCCTTGACCGGGAAACTAGGGCCCTCTATGTTATCATTTTTATTTTAATAGGCAGGCTCCTTGGATATGAAACCCCTGCGATTATGGCAGGGTCAACCCTATTCTAGCTGCTACCCTATATTCTACCTGCTAAGCTCTCCAGAACTGCACATACAAACTCTATCAGCGGTGCTAAGTGGATATAAAACGAACACCTTACCTTATGTGTGTGCGTGTGTGTTTAGACATGTGAAGTGACTTTGAGGCTTTTGAGGAAGCAGAAACAGCAGTTGGCCAAGGTCTCCTTGTTGTTCCACAAAAGGTCCTCTGCAACATTTGTTTTTGTCTTGGCTTGAGTTTTCAACACAAGCAGCAATTGGCTGTCAATCCATATTTTATTTAGAAAGCACAAATGTGACATACCAACAACATCACACGACCACGTTCAAATGCCTAGATCTTTATTTTTTGTGTGTTTGATAGTTTGCTCCTTATACAGCATACAAACACCAGACCATAGTTTGGACGATATAATGCCAGGTATATTGGCTATTGAATAATAAATGTTTATTGTTTGCCTGAAGGCTTTATAAGGTTCACGTCTATAGGTCCATAGGTGGGTTAATAGAGTGCTATGCAGGGCATTGGATGAGGGTGGTTTGTACGACAGCTTGTTAGTGTTACCTATAGAGGAGGCATTTATCGGTGTGTTGTTGACATAACAATATCTATTCATAGACCCCTCCAACGTGACAAGGACCAGTGTTAGAACGACGTTGAATGGCTTGCAGTCCTCCCTACTCCAAACCCCTACCGCTCTCATATGCTCACACGGTCCTCTACCCCTCTATCTCCTTACAACTATCCATCCATACTTTTGTGGGGAGTTGTGTTTCAAACCGTGAGCCTGGGCAGAAATGTGAGGATCCTTGGTTGGGGGGGGGGGTTGTGTTTGAGGTTTACTGCAATCGAGGAGTATACTCTGAAAGTGGTGCAGTTGACTGCAGACACCTTCTTCATCGTTCGAGGTCGTATTTTCCCTTCAGCAGCCCACGTTTCGACGCTGTCAAGCAATTAGTATTTGATTCACTCTCCTCCCGAAGCGGGTACAGTCCTGCGGGTGTTGGGGATTTGCTGTACCGCGTTCGCTGGCGTCCCCGTCACGCTCCAGCGGGTAATCAGTCTCAGATTCGCAGATTTAGATTTAGCTGTCACAGTAAGAAATATGTGTATATGAGAGAGAGAAAGAGAGGCAGAGAGAGAGAGCACAAGAGCGTTAGAGAGAAGTAAAGTACATATAGTCCCTCCCTCCTCTCTTCCACCTCTGAATCCTGACTGCGCTTGCTAGCATGATTGATATCTGCGCCTGCGATCACACCCGACCCCAAATACCCCCCAACTTGATTCTAACAAAAGGTTTGCATTTCTACTCCGGGGGATTGACTTCAGTCGACTTCTCTGACTCCGTTACAAAGGCTATTTTCAGAAGTCAGCGAGAAGAACTAATCCAACATAATCCACTGCTGTAAAAAAAAAGCAGTGCATATTGTATTTTTTTCTCTAACAGAAAACACATCAGCAGGAGAGACACTAGTCTCTAGAACAAGCCGGAATTTCTCTTTTTTCCTAATCAGACGTTGTTTGACATCCTCATTAGTCGATTCACATCCTCAAGGGTTGATCATGGTATAAACAGACAACAGCTCGTATAACGAAGCATTCATTACCGCGGCTCTTCAGTTATCTACTCGCAAGATATTCCTTTTTTATTCTGTGGCCCGCTCAATGCCATAAGCATATCCGAGCGCGGTGAGAACAGCCGCCCCCCTGTCGCTGGAAGAAGAAGTTGTTTTGATCCAAGGTACTTTAGTGGAGCAGATGCTTTCCGACACCAGCTCTTCTGCTTGAAGGACACCAGAATGTTTTACTTTTCAAGGACAGTTTTAGATCAGTTTGGGGGTGTCAGACCTTACAGACCTGAAACCAGGGACGCATGCTACAGGGGGTGCTGCAGCACCCCCTACATTTGACAGGCTACAACTGCAATGCAAAGCCTAGTGGCTAGAGGTTTCTTTTTCATAAATAAAACGTGAATATCAAGCCAGATATTTACTAACTGCAGTTATTTTTATGGCCTTTTATAGTGTAAAAACACAGCTATGGAAGGACCCCTACTGTGTATGTTTTTGTTTTGGCTTTAAAACATGACGGGTGTCACGACTCCGCCTATTCCCTGGTCTTGTCTCTTGTTTTCCCCTGAGTCTGTTTCCCTTTGTGTCTGCCTTGTTCCCTGTGTTCTTCCCAGCCCCTCCCTTGCTCCGCCCTGTCTCCTTATATGGTCCTTCCTCTCGTTGTCCATTCACCACCCTCACCTGTGTCTCGTTCTCCCAAGTCAGCCCTGTTGTCTGTTCTCCCCTGTCTCTGTGTGGGTTCGTCGTCGTATGCCGTCTTGGTCTCACGTCTTGGTCTCACCATGTACATGTCCGTAAGTTTTGTTGGACTATTTCTGTTTTTAGATTTTCCCCTAGCCGTTGGCTTTATATTTTAGTTTTTGACTGTTTTTCCGTTGTACCCTAGTTTGTTTTATTAAAAACTCCCAAGACCACTGCCTGCCTCCTCACCTGTGTCTGCGCTTGGGTCACGCTCTGCACTAGCCCTGACAACAGGTAGAAATGAGCAAAATAAAAAAATAAAAAACACTGGTGACGACGAGTGCTAACCTTTGTAGTGTTAAAACATGATTTTATCCTCAGTGTATGCTTGCTGCTTCAGATATATGTTGAAACATATTTCTCCTTATCACTATTTCATTTTCCCCATTTTGTTCAGCCCGTTCAGTTTCGAATTGTATCACTAATGATCTCATACTGTATGTAAAGTTCTGTTCCATAAATGTCTTTTTGTTTTCCGATTTTAGCCCTCCCCTTGTTTCTCTTTTCCTCTTAGCATGTATTCAGGCCTCCCGCTCAGAGATTCAGCCAGGCTCTAGCTGTTTTTTGCAGCCCTGGCCTGGAATAGCCAATAGGAAAGCTTTGCTCATTTAATGCCATCCCTTTCCCTCACAGTTGGGTAGGGTAATGGAGGCAGTTAGCAGGCAGGTTTAGGAAACGGGATGGGGATTTGGACATCCCCTCCTTAGTCACATACAGAAGCTGCCTTTGGAGTCATTAAAAGTGGATTTTGTCAACTGGACTGCTATTTTTCACCTCAAGAAATAAAAATATAGCTTATAAATATAAAACACACAATAAAGACATACAAATGTATGCTTTTATTATTAAACATAACAACACTATTTAAAAAAAAAAAAAAAAGAATATGTTTTTATTTTGATCATATTTATTTCCACACTTTGAAATCCAGTGTTCTAGAAACTTCTAGCAATACATTAGCGTACCTGCGTTAATCCGAGGGTCAGACTGGACTGGTGGTACGTTGGTGTTTTGTTGGTTCCGCCCTGCATTCAGTTTAACACTCTGATGGCGAGAAAACGTTTATTCGAAGACCACGGGCGCTCGCAGAAATGGATTGTGCTTGAGTGACGGCCTCACCTCCCGCGGAGGCTGGTAAATTCGGGGTTATTACACGATCTGAAGTGGAATAATTCGTCGTTTAGAGCCGAGACATGCGCGCACGTCAGCCAGGGGGTGTAAGGGCCGGGAAGGTGTTTCCTACAAATAAAAACGTTAACTTGCCAAAAAATTGTAAAAAAGTTTCACCTGGAGGTATGAGTGTTTCTGTGCATCTAATACGTCTATGTTTGGGCACTATAACGCACTAAATAGACCAGCGAGAAGCTGCTCTGTATCATAATGTGTATGAGGGAGATGCATTTTTGCGGGGTTACCTGAGATCCACAGGAGTGTGCAGATAGTCCCCAACGTGTGCCTCTCAGCCCTTTCGAAAAGTGATTGAATGTGGGCTGAAATTGCTGGAGAGGACCCCTGCGCCCCCCCCACTGCGGAAGAGGACACGAGGAGAAAACAATTAGAGGGAGCGGCAGCTGACAAAACATTTTTTGACGCGTACGTGAGAGTTTTGGCAAGCGGGTTTTGAAGAATGTAATTTTCCTGTTTGCTCGCAGTCCTTGTTCAGGGTTTCACGGACCTGCCTTTATGGACCTGTGCCGTTGCACCGGACAAGACACTAAATTACCCACGACAGCACACAACTCGGTACAGGACACAAACTGATATTACCCTTTCGACATTCAGAGGAGAGTGCTTTTGTTTTTTCTTTGTTGGTACTGTGATGTTTTGCTGTTCACCATACCATCTGGTATCAGATAGCTGATCACATTGTCTATTCAAAAACACCCAGTTTATGCTTAATTGGTTTTTATGGTTAAATATTTTTGGTTAGAAGAAGCTAATTGAAGGTGAAAGATGTTTGATATGATTTTTCAGGCTTTACATCAACAAAAGCTACAACTTCAAGAAGGGCGTATTAAATTGCAAACTAAATAGCTTAACTAAACTATTTTACCACTTTTTTTTTTACTTTCTAATAACCTTGGAATGGAAATACTAGCAGGCATTACAATGGCCAGACCTTATGCAAAGAAATGTTTCCTAAATAAGATACCATTGTATTGCATGCACTCTTATGCACTAGTAAATAAAAATGTAAATAATATTTTTCTGAGAAAACCAGAGAGATTGGTGTCCTTGGAAACCACTTAGAGATGCCTGAGTCGTATTCCTCTCAGTGGCTGTTGAGCTCCCTGCAGCTAAATCCAGTACCTTGCTTTCATTTGGATTGCTTTTACTGTAATGCAAAGCTTCACGCGTGTGTGCGCTCTTACAAAAACACACACACACACACACACAAACACACACACACACCACACCTTGCGTATCAATTGTCTATACCACAGCGATGTAATATTATAGACAATAATTGTTCATTACAAGATCACGTTTAACCTCCTCAATGGGTGATTTGTCTTTGCTTTGTCCGCAAAGAAATCCGGAAGCCGCTAGCTGGGCAGATTCAGTCACATTTAGCTGTTTCTCAATGAAAGCGAGCCCACAGCTTTTGTGCTAATGTTGCAGACTTGCACCTAACACGGAAAACTAATTAAAAAGATAAGATTTTTCAGAGGTGGCATCAGTCGGGCCGAGCAGACGCGGGCAAACAATGGGCCTTTGACAAACGAAATAAGCCCCCGCGGGCCAGCTGCCTGTTTTGTGTTCCCCAGTAAGGCCCTGTCGCGGCGTTTCTGGGCTTTCCCCCGTAGCGCTGTCTATGTGAAGCATCTTTGCCATGAGTCAAAGGCTAATGGGAGGGAGCCTTATAGCCTGCATCCACCACCAGTGGAACAAGAGGTGTGAAAGCAGACCGGCAGAGCTATGACGGTCTCACTGGGTCAGACACAAGGCGTGTCGCGCGTTCCCATTTCTAATACTCCATCCACGCTGTTGGTAGTTTGAAAAAGAGTCTGTTCATCGCGTGGATACAGTCCACCGTTGGTTCCCTCACGGAACAGGACGGGCGTGCCGGCTCAGTGGTCAACACTGTCAACCTCAACAAGCCACTTCTCTGGCTTCTGCTCTCTTCTGTGCAGCGTTTCAATAGTTTGATTCTCTCCCCATGTGGGTTTCCTCCAACCGACCAAGACATGCAGGTTAGAAAATTGGAAACGATTGGAGAAGATTAGACACTAAATTGCCCTGAGAAGTGAATAGTGTGTGTGTGTGTGTGTGTGTGCATTGCGCTCCTGCAATGGAATAATGTCCCTATCCTTCTCGCCCCAACAAAGCTTCGATTAGATTCAGAACCTTCTAGAATAGTTTTGCTGTCGGCAACACAAAGCTAGATCTTTTTGTCTTTTACATCTGTCTTTGATTCCAGGTCTCTGAGCAGCCAGTAGTCTAAGTAGAGGCAAATTAACCAGATTTGGAGAGATGTGATTTGCATTCTATTATACTGGGTTGAGAGTACCAGGGCTGACTGCAGGTAATTGGCTCTCAAAATAGACATTTGTATTTTATGAGCTTTGATCTGAGCACACATTAAACTCCCGTTTGTGAGGTTTGGGGTGTTCATTTAATTCAAAGTTTTCCACTCTTGGTCACGGCGTTGGTCGGTTTGGGGGAAAATAAATGCGCTGAAACTTTTTTGTTTGTTTTTGTTTCTTCGTAGGACTGGTTAAAAAAATGAAAGCTCCCATCCCTTTCCTGGTCCTGCTATATGCCACAGTCATCCGTTGCCTGAAAGTGGTGTCTAAGAGAGGCTCAGGTAAGTCCCTGCCTACCCCGTGTTGTTTTTCTAAAGGTGCACTCCTCAATTTGTGTCTGGAATAACCACCGGTACAAAAAGTTTTCAGTTTGAAAATCTTGAGGGTGTTCCTCACCCGCACCTGGGTGTTGGCTGGCTCACACTCTTCTCTACTCCTCCCCCTGCAGAGCTCCTTGGCTACAAACTATACTCTAACCCTCCCCTGTACAGCCCGGGCTTCTGGGGGCGCAGGCGAGAAGTGTACCTTTCTAATGTTGGTAAATTCTAGAAATTAACCGACGTTTTGAGTTTCTTAAACCTTCCCTTCGCCATTCTATTCATTCATGCTATTGTTGCTGTTGTTTGCTAATGTTTACCTAGCCTTTAGTCTTAAGTATGCATTTTGTGATGGCAAATTCACACTGCCTTGTGTGTTGGATTGATTTCTAGCCCTGTAATAGCATTTAAATCGATGTCCAGTTGAAGCGACAGGGCATATAGCCGGTGTCTATAGACGGTGTCCGCAGTGCTATAATGGAGCTTTCATTGAAAGATTTTTAGAATTTACAGTTGTTAATTTGCGCAGTATTTGCAACATTAGTCACAAAAAGATGTTAGAGCAGATCTAATCTTTGCATTACAGTTATGAGTCACAGCATCATTAGGTCCACATAAGCCACTCAGAAAGTCTATTAGTGTGTGAAGTTGTTCTCTCAGTTTTTGTTACTCGTTCATTTGATTCTCCTCTCTCAAAGCGAAGGCAATTGGCTGTTAACTGATTTTTCAATTTCTTACATTGAGCTGAGTTCCCTCCAAATGGCCACAACCGCATGCTATAATTTCATATAATAAGGGCTGATACAAAGAACCCTGCTAAGCAAAGCTGTCTCTACAGCAGCCAATAACAAGTTCACATGTTTACCGCAGTATTGCCACACCGATTCCAAACCCCGAAAAAAAGGCTTATTTGGACAGTGGCTGTTGAGTGTTTGCAGTGGCATAGATGCAGACTCAGAGGGAGGAGGGGGGGCTGGGGAATCTACAACGGCTGGAAGATGCAACATAAAGTAAAAAAAACAACAACCTTCCACCAGCCTGATTTCTCATTCCCCATTTTTCCGATGCTGCTGGCATCTGAGGTTTTGCATATTAGGCACAGGTGCAGGAGTGGCCCCCGGCTCATCAATGGGGTTTTTCAGACGCTACTATTGGCTCTCTCCTGGGGTGTTGGGCGAAGTCGTTGCCCGGGGCAAGGATTTAAAATGTGGCCAGTGATAAATCCCCGTCCTGTTTTAGCCAGTCTATTGTCCCTTCTTTTTAAGATCCTAGGGCTTTATTAGAGGTTGAGGCTCTGGGTTACACCGCTATTGTAAACGGTGTTGTACAAAATGAAAGTCGGCCTTTAAAAGCGACTCCTCTCATTTTTATGGCATGAAATGAAGCAGTGTTTTAGCACACAGGGGATTGGGGAGGGGAGACATTTAGTAGTATACATTCAAAAGTGATCTACGGTTACTGGAAACGATGCTTTTTGTCATTTCGGGTTTCTTTTACAAATAGCATGAGATCACCTGTCACCCTGTTTAAAGGTCACACACTGCTTAGATAAGTTATTCACTCCTCAACTGCATTACTGTGCCCCTCAGATAACCCTAAATCTCTGTCCCAGCTCACTTTTTATGTTTGACAAACAACTGTACACAGAAGTCTGGCCAGTGATAGGGGGTTGTGTTTGTAGAGAGCGTTGTGAGACTATGGGAGCTGTAGGTGGAGGGGTAGAGAGGAGTGCGAGCCACTCAACATTCAGGTGAGGGAGCGGAATGCACTCTGAATTTCAAACTAAAACAACAATGTTTGGTTTCGCTGGTTTCTAGCACAAATCGAGGAATGTTGCTTTTTAAGGGGAATGTTTTCCCCACAATTTTACGTTTGGATTTCTGGGTTATACTTTGCATAAAATGTCAACGTTTGGAAAGTACTTGATGCTTTAAACACGGTTCTCTTGTCCAAGCTCTCGGTGGACTGTTATGTCCTCTGTGACGGCCTGTATTAAAACAATTTGCTGTAGACCATCAAACCTTAGTTTCAGCCCATTACAATAAATCGAATGACTTGTTTGACTCCCTCAAGCACCGTGAATACACTATCTCTTTGTGTCCTCTGTGCAGGCTGAGAGCTCACACACACACAAACACACACAAACCCTGCATTGCAATGAATGTGCATAGCTATCACCTCTAGATGATTAAAGTCCAAGTGCTCGTTTTTTCGTGAGAAATGCCTTTCCTGCATTTGTACTTGGATGCATAACGGTGGAATAACATACAATGCATGAAACAGCATATCTGTCATACTAATCCTCGCCACGCATACGGGAGAACAGATCCATTTGTCCTTCGCTTGTGGCTCCTCTAGAATGCTGATATCGTCTTAATGGTTGGCTGGGCGGACGGACGCAATAATCATGTAGATTTTTGCTTAATACAGCACATTGACTATCTGGGTGGCTTTGCAATCGCAGTTGCAAAATATATTCCTATGACATTCACATACAACTATCTGTCTGTCTATTCTATCCAGCTTTAATGGATGACCTATATAGGAGATATCACAGTATTTGAGGTATCATGAATGGCTGATATGTGTGTTTCACAATCCTTCTGAGATGCCCTAAATGGCACCTTTGAGGTGTAGTTATATCGTATTTACCTGGATTGGGCTGTTTTGAAAAAAGACTGTTTTCTGTAAATACACCTTATTGTAACTTGTTTGGTCATTTTGTATTTTGCTACCAATTTCCACTTTTGCAAAATAGCACTGTTTTTATTTTTAATAAATAGCGGCCACTTAAACTTTTTTTTTCTTTATATGATTACTCAAATATCAAAACTCTGAATAGGTTTCTATAATTTTAGATGCCTGTATTATTGTCTAACACTATAAACTCCTTCATTGGTCACTTCTGGGAGACCACCAACAGATGCTTGGAATCAAACCGTCTGTCTGGTTACCTAGCAATGCAATGAATAGAACAAAACAGCTACAGTAGCTCCAGAGAGCAGTTACATTTAGCTTCCAGCTCACTTGGCGATATAGTCGGTAGGCTTTAACAGACCCCTCTGAAGTTAAGGCCCATAAAAGATATAATTATGTTCTCCGTCTGAATCTTGTTAGTGGTAAAAGACCCATCTGAAGTGTATGAACAGAGAATAGAATAAGTGAAATAAACTGTGGTGGCCTGCATCTTACCTGGCATTTACATTACATACAAGTACATTTCACTATTTAGTCTCAAGTAAATGGCTTCAATATTTCATGGTTATTAGCGTTTATTATTCCTACAGTACACACTACAGTACATGCTCTCATCTTTTAAAGTTATACTAAGTAAGATGTTCATCTATGTTTAACCCTTTTGTGTGTGTAAAGATATTTGTGGTTTGTGGAGTTTACTTCTATCCAATTCACTCCCCGTTTACTTACTTACATGATAATGAGGCCTCTGTTTTGACTGTTGGTCCATAAAATTGGAGAGGGGAGGAGCCACCAAGAGCAGCGCTCCAATCAGGAGCTAGTCTGGTGTTTGTTTGGACTCTTACTTTGTTCGACAACCATGTGAACAGAATTTGTTTCTAATTGTTTGAAGGTTTCATTCACTCATTCATCTATATCTAAGAATAGCCGTTAGCAATTAGCAGCAGAGCTCGCACTGAGCACAAGGCCGCTATGACCTTGTAATGCACTGCCTTGTTCCCATGGGGAACGTTAATAGTTCATCGTAGGTTTATTACCGCTCGCGTGATTGGCAGAATGATGGAAAAAAAATGGCCTGCTAATTTGAAATAATGACAACTGTTGGAATATAAATTATGCGCTCGCTGTAATAAATTAAAGCAGTGCCTTGACTCCACACTTTCAAACCTCAACCGGGAAGCTTATTGGCTTTTTGTTGCCTTGTCAGCGTAACCATCAATTGGTGGGTCAAATTTAGATCATAATTATGGCAGTGCAGGAAACATATATCCAACTGAATTATAATTCATTACTGGGACCCTTTCAGGGAAGCACTAACGCATGTCCCCACAGCAAACTCTGATGACAGTTGTGGATTCCTAACCATATTTCTTGACATTGATTGAGACAAATTCAGCCTCTTGCCTTCTCCTGGCTCGGCAGTCATTAGTTCCCATTCCTCCGCCAGACATTGATGAGTCCAAGGACAAATGATGCTTACCTTTTCACAATCCACCAGTAATTCCAGCGATGGATTACCCATAAAATTCCCTCCATCCGATAGTATCCATCCCCGGCTCATGCATATGCAAAATCCCCTGTCTCCCTGACGCACGTATCCCCCCCCCGCCCCCACTTCCAAAACGGAATACATGAACTGTCTGCGCTTATAGTTTTCTATTAAGGACAGTTTGGCGGGCCGGGCATGTCTCTGTCTGAAGAGTAGTTATAAAGAAAGTCGACCCTTACAAGGCCCTGGCTCCCATTACAGAGTTTTCACATGTCATTTTTTCCCCTCCGCCGCGTATTTATCTACCCCTGCTAGACTCCAAACTTTCCCCCCACCTCGATGCGTTTTCCCTCGCCTCTTCAAGGACGCCCCCGACAGTCAATTACATTCAGAGTCCTCTCGCGCGTCGCAACGCACAACTCAAGGGAGGGTGTCAACACTAATACGTCAGTTGGAGAATGGAATCTTCCTCCAACGTTAATAGGGCTACTCACAGTTTGGCCAATAATAAGGACCCTCTTAATTGGACGAGACAGCGATTCCTAACCGGGGATGTTGATGGCGGGCGGCAAAAATTAAATTATGGTGAGCCACTTGACTTTGTAATTGATATTAAAGGATGTTAAATATGGCAGCAAGCTGTCAGAGAGCACTCGGGCAGGCTTGTCCGCATTTTGATGGAAGAGACACAATGCCAGAGACCTTTACCGTTGAATTGGGTTATGAAAGTCCTAAAAGCTATGCAAACATTGCTTTCCCTTCAGATTTCTTGGACAATGACATTTGAGGCAGTTATTGATACTTGCATAAGATCTATGAGGCTTTAATTTGTAATAATGTCCCCATATCATTTCAATTTACAATTTTGGACAGACTTTTGTCCCTTCAAGCTGAACGTTCCTTTTCACATGCCCTAACTTGATTGGCTATCTGACTGGGAGTGGGAGGATAGGTCAAAGACGATTGGTTACAATCCAAAAATTATGTTACAGTATTTTAATTCAGTAATGAATTGTGGCTAAATGAGATTAAAGATAGATTTAAAATTAGCCCAGCCCTTTCAGACCCCTTCAGACATCGGTAGAAACCCTTTTTTACGATGGGGAACCTTTAAACTGTCCTCTTACACAATGGTTCCCCAAAAAGAAGTTGTTCATAGCTCGGGAGCCCGCTCATGCAAGCTTTTAATATAACAATAATGCATACTGTATCTAAACAACCACAATCAATGCACATTTTAGAGCAAATAAAATCAATCAAACATATTATCAAAAAGATAATTTCAATACCTTGAATGTCCCTCTTAAGTACATGAGCACACACACACACAGTTCATCTTCTCTTGCTCAATACACACTGTATACCTATACAAAAAGCTTCAGTGGTTGCCTCCCCCGGTGCAGTCTATAGACAGCCGGTCAGATGGATCACACATATGATACTGGAAACGAAATGGTTTTCCATTTGGACAGACACAGGCCTCTTGACAACTGAGGTTACTATGGAGTACGAGTTTGGCTCCGCTGGAGGAGATGGGCCATCAATGGAGAAATGTATGAATGGAAGGGGTCTGTCGATACTGTTAGGACACGGCTGAGATGACATAAAAGGCCACAAGGGTGGAGAGACACAGCCCGACGAGGAGAAGGGCTGGGCTCGGAACTGTGTTTTGAAAGAAGCACTATGGTCAACCTTGTTGGCATGCTGACGGCCACTGTGTGATAAGAGGATTTATAAAATATGACGAAGGTTAATAATACCGAATTATATTCCAGAAGGCTTGCTGTTTTAGTACATTTGAGGTGAAATGTGGGTGCCCAGGGCCATTTCATTTGTACCTGGCTAAGCCCATAGTCACTACTGTAGATGGCCTACTTGTAGTCAGCACCTGGCATAACAGATACTGTACATAGGAAAACCTGTTTGGTTCCGTGGCTATCTTGAGCTATTTGGGAATCATTACATATTTGTAAATGTCAGGCCATTTTTAAAAAACGCCCGGAAACGTTTACATCTAACTAGTTCTCTTCCCTGATAGACTCTTTAACTAGTGAAACGTCTATTTGTTTCTTTAGAAGGCAGCTAGTGTCACTGGGGTCCATTTGGCTGCAGGCACTGGACATTAAATACAGTACAATACATCACATTATCTTCTGTTTAATATTTCTCTCTGAACAGTAATAGCTTAATTTAAGGCTTCCTTAAGGAATTATTCAACCCACTTTTAAAAGTTGTGGTTGCTACCGGTGTGAGAGATTATGTGTGTGGTTAATAATGAGCTTTAGTCAGAAAGAGGATTTGTGCTTGGAGAAGGCTTAATTTAGGAAAATCGAGCTCTCACATATATTGGAAGGTGGGGGGCAGAAATGGAAAAATAAACAGGGTAATAAGGTTAGGACAATTTGGACATAAACGGCAATGGCCCCGGAAATGATCCTTATTCCCCCTGACTGCCTTGCTCTCACCAAGCTGAGCCACTGGGAAATGAGACTCGCTAGGAAAATTGCTTTCAGGCACCGAGGGGACAGTCCCAAAAATACCACTCGTTTTTTACCTGGGGCAGCATCGCATCATTAATCTGTTTGCGTACTCTATCTGTCTGTGTGTCTATCTATCTATTCATTCCACAATCTGTGTTTTTCTGCCCATCTTTTGTGTCCTATTTTTTTTTTAACCAAAGAAACCGTTTTTCTATGATCACCATTTGACCTTTTTTGCCCAGTCTGTCTGGCACATATAAAGTGAAGAAGATCAAAGCGTGATTGATTAGCGTGGGTTAGCTTGAGGCCGGCAGGTGTCATGGATGGCTAAGGTGCAAAGGTGCCTCAAAATCATTGTCCATGTTGGTTACTGTGGAACAACACTTGGTTTCGGAAACTTTGGCTCTGTGCGGACGTTTTTCTTTTCCAAAGTTAGGATTTGATTTGCTTCGCAGTAACTGTGTCGTATGATTTGTATAATCTGGTTGACGTTCTGACTGTATAGTAATGTATCACTAAAAGGCCATAAACACTTTAGCCTGCAATGTGTTCAGAACAGCTGAACAGAATTTGAGGATTTCTTTCTATTGACATTGGTGCTGTTATTAAATATTTATAGGCATGGATAAACATTGTATAGCCCTATATAAACCTATTGGCTTGGCCTGTGGTTCGTATTTAGGCCTATGTCAGGTACACACCCTGGGTGTGGAATGATGACCAAAACACCACTTGTTTGCGAGCGTATCGATTTGAATGGAATGACTTAGTCAAAATGATAGGTCAGGGCTCCTACCATAAGGTTTAGCTTCAAGGCGAGGGCGTTCTCTCCTCACATCGAGAACGAGACACATTGAATTTTTCTCCTTTCAATGATGAAAACCAGACGGACTGGTAATATGATTACTACTTGTCTGATTCATTGCAATCCCTCAGACGTGGTCGTTTCTTCAGGGGTGAGTACATTGGTTTTCCATTGATTGCGGCGATGACTTTGTTTCAGGCTGGTGAGTGACTTGGTTTAGTTGGATTTCTGAGAGAAAGCTCATTGGTTTGCATGGCAGCAATGGGAATTATGTTTTGTCTATTCTGTTATACCGCCACACACAGTTTAGAACCACACTGCTTTGGGTACCTGTCCATGACGAAGAACAACAAAACAACAAAATAAATATACATACAAGAAACAACTCTTTCTGTTACACAATTTAGTTTTTTCCCTTGAGAATCACATGACTTATTATATAGCATTGTTTTTAATGGTGCTTTAATAATACATATGTTCTTTTTATCTAGTGTTATTTTCGATAGGGGGTCATTTCTGTTTACCAATGGCTGGAGAGAAAATGTTTTCATGTTACTAAACAGACAGATCAACCATAATGTTTTGTCCCCAAAATCATCAAGTCTACAGCATTCTGGGAAAAGGTGTTTTTTAGTCCATTCATGTGTGATTGTAGTTATAAATAAAAACGCATTAAGACACCATATTAAAGCATTTATTTTAAGAACACGCTTGTCCGCTAAAGAGTGATGCACGGTTGCTCCCAGCAGCCACTATTTAAGTCATAATAGGGATGGTGGGTGTGTAACAGGAGAACCCAATTCATCTTCTGGGCTTTTGCTAGCAAGACATAAATTGAGTTCAGTTTGTTGGGGGATGTCACCGGAATTGGGTCTCAGGGCCTTTTTTCCTTTTTCTGTCAGCGCTAACGACGGTACCTCACGTGAGATCTTACTTTCTTGTCTTGTATGGTCTTTTGTGTGTTTGTATGTGCACTCGCTCTTTAATTAGCCCACCCCGAACGCTGCAGCGCCGAAGGTTTTGTTGGCACAGGAAGTCCAAGACAATGGCGTCGCATTTTGAAGAGGCTGTCAAATGCGTCCACATGCCGCGACAATAAAGTGGGCACACATCTCCCTCTCCTCACTATGCCAAGTCCCCGTTCACAGGCTAACTTCGGTTGGATTACGAAAACAAGAATAACAGCACGCCATTCTTCCCTCTAAGACGTCGTTTAAAAATATTTTTTTGGCACAATCAGCCTATTTCTGCACTCTGGATCCTGGTCACTGGGGAGCCCAGCCAAGATTGCTGCATTTTCTTTCGAGCTATATGCTTTTCTGAGGTACTGTACGAGGAGAGAGGATGTAAACCCGTGGAGGAGCGTGTTTTTGTGTGTAGCAGGAGGCTGATGTACGGAAGGAGTCTTGCATTCAACCCAGGAGGAAACTATTCCATTCAGGAATGCCGGCTGGGTTTTCCCACCACTGTTATTTACTCTGAATAAAGATAAAAGCAAAGCCTCTGTCAGCCCTGCCCTAATCCGAGGACAATTAGTTATTTAGCAGACACTTACAGTACAATAACTAGTATTAAGGAGCAGGTAGGGGTTAGACATCTTGCTCAAGGATGCCTACAGGTACGTCGGGTCTGTTGGGAGTCGACCACCCCAACCACTAGCTTACCCTGTGATTTCCCGAAAGGAAGTTATCTGTTCCAGTCCTACAGTATAAACGCGGTCGAGAATGTCCCTGCCTAATTAAGACACAGCTTGCTCTAACCTCAATAACACTCTTGAAATGCGAAATAGCGGAAAAAGTCGGCACTCAACTCAACGGTGACGAGTGGTCCCGTAAGGGTGCGTTGCAATATTAATTTGGCGTGATTTACATAGATGTTCCATCGCATATATATCCACGTCAACGTTTACTGCAGCGCGTTTGATATGGCACGCGGGTGAGCTGTTTGCTGTGTCTAATTTATGATTCTTCAGGGCCCAAAAAAGCAGTTGGAGATGGTAGCCGCGCGTCCCCGCGGTGCGGGGATCAATAAATTTTTACATATTAATTAAGTTCCGCTGTCATCTTCTGCCAGGCTTCTCCCAGAGACACACTTCTTAATGTAGATCAATTTATCAGCCAATCACAGGGCAGCTTGGTCCTTCATACAACCCTGCCTCCCTCCACTCCACCTTGTTACCTGCCATTTGACATGCACCACACAGCGGTGGGCCTATATGTTGCCGTATGTTGCCGTATGTTGCCGTGTGGGGGTTTAGGCGGAGCTAGAGAGGGATCATTGTTTGTAATTTACAAGCATTGTCGTTCATTTATCCTTTTTTATTTGACATCTTGTGGCAGGTCATCACAGCTCTGTAAATGTGAATTAGAGCAAAACTTCCCCTGCTCGGCTACGATCAGCCGTGAAATGCGCTTTTATGGCTTCCCCCGGGTCTTTTAAAAAGATTAGATTCTATTAATGTGCGAATCATAAATAAGGGAGATTGAGAACATGGCAGATCCCAGTCGCGAGCTTGTCGGCGTGGCCCGGCCCGTGCCAACAACAAATGTTTATGATACACTTCCTAAAAGATGCTAAAGAGTCGCCATTAACAGGAAAACTTTGCAGACAGAATTGGCGAGAAGCTTCCTCACCGAGGCAGTTGTAATATTTTATTTTTTGTAAGGGTAAAAACAAGGATTTGTCGTTTTACACTAGAAGTATTTTTTTTTTTGTATTTATTTATTTTTTTTACAGACATTGTTCATCAGCGATGGGAATAGGAGGGAACTCTCAGGCAGCAGAGACGCACTCGCACCCACCCTTCAAGCTCAATACCTTCTGCGCTCTCAGCACATCTTCACACACAATCGAGCACTGTGGGATAGGATCAACAATCTCCTTTTGTCCGCGCACGTCGTGTGATTTTGCCCGAGGATAATTAAATTGCAAAGAAAAGTTTTGCCCGCAACACTTACCGTTGTATAAATACAGCGTTCAGGCAGCCAATTAGGGTTGATTCTTGAAGCGCTGGTCTCGGAGCGCGTGTAATGAGGCTCGTCGCCGAGCTGTGATGTCTGCGGCGTGACGTGTGACGGGAATGGAAAAAAAAGCCATGTTTCTTGGTCACGCCGAGCTTAATGAGCGGTGGAGAAGCTATCGTTTGCCGTCGACAAATCAAATGATGGAAGGGAGCGTAGATACAATAGCTCGGTGAGTGATTTATACCCTCTTTAATAAGGGTGCTGTCCTTCCATCCCCCCCTCCCTCTTCTCCTGCCAAGACAATTTATTAGAGTGCAGATAGTGATTATTTATGGGTGATCATTATACTGTTACCGTACATTCGCTCTCGACCTGCCGCGTCCTCGCCGAGGCCCAGTTCACGAGCACAATCGTCGGGCGGGATTGCCGGAAGGCGGAGTACATTGTGGTAGCGGCCATCTTGTTTTGTTTTTTTGTTCCCCCCAAATCCTTTGACCCAGTTCCAGCATTCTGTTGCCACACAACTATCCAAATCCCCCTTCAGACACCTTCCATTTGATGAGCATTGAAATTCAAATATGGCCTGATTAGAATGTTTAACGTGCATGCCACCCTCGGCGATTTTAAATGGCATGCGGTATAGGCTGAAAAGGACCTTTGCGCGCTGTTCGCAACGCTCTGGAAGGCTCTCTGTCGCGTTTTGTGCTCAAAGTGCCTGGTCTTGAAAAACACAAGGATTATGGTCCTGTATGCCTCTTTCATTGCCTTTAATATGTAAATAGCAGATTAGCTGTGGAAGGAAATGTTTGGCATAAGTTATTCCTACTAGGAAGGGATGCTCACCATTCACTTCTTCATTGGCCTTTTCAAAATCACTTTTTAATCCTGCTTAACTGAGACTGTTGTGAATAACCCTTAGTTATATTTAAAGTTCTGTACTACGTGTAATCTAAAGTGAGACTTTTGTTTTCTACAGATCTTTTATAAATTTCCGGAGCTTTTATTTTGAAGTCGATAGGTTCGTATCCTCCGCGAATACAGCTGTATTCAGAGTGTTAAACCAGAGTTCAGAGAATGAGCCGACAGGTGAATGACAATAGTTTTATTATTTAAATGGACTAATATTTAGATTTCATATTATCTATTCAGATTTCAGATTATCTATCTGAGCCTGCCCCTGTTTTCTCGATTGCTTCCTACCGTACCCAGTGTGCGTTTTTAACGCTGTGTATGTTTTTAAATTCTCCATGACAGAAATTGCTGTTAGTTACAGTAAAAGTTATTGACGTTTTAACCGGGCTACTTTTCCTGTCGGGCAAGTCAAATTCTCTTTTACTTGCCCCCTCAAAAATCCACTTGTCCCTGACAAGCGGACAAGCCTTAATGTCGTGCCCTGTAGAAGGCCATGTAGGTAACAAAAGTGCAATACATTCCATAAACAAGTCCGCTGAATTTTATGCATCATTATGCTATATTTTTCATTAAAAATCCTGGCCTCCTTTGAGCGTTTGCGTCTGAGCTGCATGGTACGTTTTTGAAACGATAACTCTCTGTGCGGCTCAGACACATCAAACAACATGGGAACGACTCTTCTTGTCATAGCGGAAGCCTAGTAAATGACATTGGTATTACTCTTGTCACAAAAGCCATTTGAAATGTGCCAAGGGGAAGCCATTCCAGCGTCTCTTTTGATCTCCCAACGCGGCAGGGGAAGGGAGGGCGGATTACGACACGTTTTCACATCATGAAATTGTGATTCCAGCATTAGAGCTTACACAACGCACGTGCCGTGTCAACATCTATAGTTTAGTGATTTGAGTGACCTAATTTTGTGACGGTGGCTCTGCGGTGCCGGATGCGTGGGGAATTTCTGTGGGGGAATAGCTGAGCTGCTCGAAGCCTGCCCCGAGGATGCGGCAACGCTCCGAGAAGGAGAGCGAGGAGTATGCGGTGATTGCGTATAAAGGCCCTCAGCATCGGACTCCATTGTTCTGCACCTCCCACAGGCTTGTTTGGTTAATGACCCCTAACGCTGTTTAAACAAAACAGGAGTGCAGCTGAATGCTCTCCATAAGACTCCCCGACACGCTAAAACACACACACACACGCACACGCACACACAGTCACACGATCAGATGCAAACAAACAAACAAATGAAAATGCACTCGGGCAAAACAAACAAACATAGGCGGTGAGAAAGCTCATACAATCAAAAACCTGAGGTCTTTCATACACATCTGGGATTGGAAAACCGACTCAATACACACACACAAACACGCACGCTTGAATGTCCACCGGACCATGTTAATACAATATAGGCCAAAGCTGGCCAGCTAGGCACCGTGCTGTACTGTATAATTGTTCCCCTGGTCTGACATCCCTGCGGGCATTAGTGTATTCCTTCTCTACCTCAGAGGACGTCACATTAAATTAGGATAAAGGAAATCTGCCAAAGAGTTGCCAATTAATTGGCTTAAGAAGAAAAAAAATTCTTTACAAGGACAAGATACACAGGGATACAGCTAAATCCCTTTGTTTCTGCAGTGGCCTGTTTTAATCACTCAAGGGCTAGTTGGTTTGATTTTGGATTGCATATTTATACGCGATTAGTGCTTGTTTAGGCAGTGACCTTCAGAGCTAATCTTTTTGAAAATCTATAATTATAATTACAGGCAGACTGTAAAATGTAAGTGTAGTTAAAGGGTTTTTGGCATTTAAAAAATTCCTTGTGCTCTTTAAAACGTTTGTTGGAACAGGCTGTTTTCTGTGATTATATGCTAATGAACCACTGCTCTGATTGGCCGCTGTATCGGAGGGTTGGGTGGAGAACAAGATTAATGGGTCATTCAACATTTTGGACGGGCATATGCCAATGACACCCTGAGTGATGTCACTAACGGCTGCAAAAAAAAAAACGGCTTGCAGAATCACGCACTTTTTAAACTAGGGCAAAATGAGACAAGTTTAAGACTCAACGACCAAGTTAGATATGGAAGGCCAGGGACGACGACTTGTTGAAAATACAGATGACTTACAGTATGCTGCATTGATGGGCATACTATACTTTTTCTGGCATCCAATTAACATCTTAAATTCTTGTTTCAAGTGCAAATACGTCAACAGCAAACCCTTTCACGGTGACTGTAAGATTGCAGTGCGCTACATGATTGATTCTCCTAAGTGCCCAACGCCCTGTTGAGTTTTAGAAAGATCAATTTTAGATAGACAAATTTCATTTTTCTCTCTCCCGTCTTCTGTAAGTTTGCATCTAAACGTCATCGCTCTATAGTTGGCGAGCGTCCCAGCCCAGGAGAAAATGGTTCGACTTTCTGTATTCCTTGACCTCTTTCTGGGCCACAGAATGGAGTCGGTGCTTGATGCCGGGACCTAATTGGGTTGACACTGTGGCGTCTACCCTCTCGGTCACACACATGACATCCATTTCTGACAGACTGCGATGCTTCTGCAGGCCTCTGGCTGCTTGGCAGAAGCCGCATCGTGCTTCAATCCCTGCGTTTAAACAATGTTGACTACGAGGGAAAATGGTTTCTTGTGTGACTACTTCTCCCTGTGTTTGAACGCAGGATGGGTCTAGTGGTCTAGGTGTTGGACTCCCAGCCTGAAGGTCGTGGGTTCGAGCCCCAGAGGTGGCCTACCTGTAAGCATCCTTGAGCAAGATACCTAACCCCTATCTGCTTCATGTAATAGCATCAACTAATTGTAAGTCGCATTGGATAAAAGCGTCTGCTAAACCGTTGTATTGAAAGCGCTTTGTCGGGCGATGTTGATACTTTCAACAGCGCTTTGCAAGTGGAAATAAGGGAGGGAACCATAGCAGCAAACCGGGTAGCTAGCGAGCATGGCTCCATAAATTAGTGTTCCCTCCCCGTCGCGACAAGGCAGGCATCGTCTGAACCCATTACACCGGTAACAAGGTGACAGCCAGTGTTCCTGCTACAGGTTCTGGCCCCCGGAGCTGTCTGGCGGCCCGTCTATGTTAATTAATGGATAGGAGTTAAAGTGGAAGACAGCGTTAGACAAAAGCTTTTACTAGCTGATCTGAATGGGCTGAAGGCATTTTATCTATTTTATATTTTTGTCCATTGTTCTTAAAGACTCACGATTTCCTGATTTGGAGAGGTACACTGGTAAGCAGCCACGCATGTTAGAATGTTACTTTACTGAAAATAACTCTGGTGCTCCTGGCGGACATTTTGGCTCATCAATGTTTCGAAAGAGCGAGCAGTCGCATTCTCCTACATCCATTTCCCGTGCGCATCAAAAGCTATTTCATATTTACCCACGTAGGCTTTTCCGGAAATAAATTTCCAACATCTTTTCTTCCTCAATGCAGCTGCTGCCTAGCGATAGGGTGGCATTTGCGTGTGAAGTGTCTGTAGAAACGACGCAGGTGTGCGTCAAGTGTTTTGCGAAAAAAGCGGCTCCCCCCCCACACACCTTCATCTGTGCCTTATCTGTGATGGTAAAAGTCTCAGAGAAGAGAGCATTTTTAGTGCAAAGTAAGTGGGCGATCAGGAGACGTCATCACTTCCAATGCATGCCAGTTGCCACGGAAACAGAAGTGGGGAGGCTTTTTTTCTTTCTTTCTCAAGGATCCTGTTAAACATTTAGCAAGGCAGAGAGGCCTACAGAGTTCATGAGAGTGATGGAGGGGAACAATAAAGGCAGAGGAAAGGAGACGTGTCATGTTAAATGGGGACAATCATCTATTTATGAATCACTGAACTGT
This sequence comes from Percopsis transmontana, assembly GCA_025447815.1. Lineage (NCBI taxonomy): Eukaryota > Metazoa > Chordata > Actinopteri > Percopsiformes > Percopsidae > Percopsis > Percopsis transmontana. Next base: position 1,965,630 of record JAOEHI010000012.1, read on the forward strand.
GGTGGGGGGGGGGGGGGGGGGGGGGGGGGGGGGGGGGGGGGGGGGGGGGGGGGGGGGGGGGGGGGGGGGGGGGG
>JAOEHI010000012.1:1965803-1978373 GCA_025447815.1 Percopsis transmontana
ACACACACTAGCACACTCATCAAATGCATTTGTTTTACAAAAATTTTTTAATATTTATCTACCCCCATTTTTTAACGCTGTAATATTCTTTTGATTTTCAGGCGTGCATTCCGTTCCCCCCCCCCCCCCCCCCTGCAGTTGCAGAAGTCACTTTAGGCATAGCTTTGTGTATGGGGGCAGACGGCAGTGTCTGTTACTATAGCAACTCTCTTCCTGATGCATTAAATGTATCATTTCCTGTATACCAGTACTGTATATCCCCCGCCACTGTACTGTCCAGTACAGACACAGCTCCAAGAGGTCTCATGTCATGCTGTTGGTTTCACTGTGGGACCAACACCAATTCCAATACTACTGTAATGTTGCCAAGAAGCGGCGGGTTCAAAAGTTCACGGCCTAACTGTGGGCTTGATGTTCTGTGCCCATTTAACTCCCCCTGCATCTTTATTTGTATTTTTTTAAATGTATATTAATTACACAGCATCGTGTAAGGAAAGTGACTCACTGTGTGAGGCGGTTGCCAGATATCGAGATTTTTCTTAGCCCAGCGAATGCTGTCAGTCATGGTAGCGTACAGAGAGCCAAGACAGAGCTCCCTGTTTAGCTGTGTGCGAGGCTGTAGCGGGGAGGAATAGAGCGTGAGCCACTAAGCCCTCAGGTGTGCATTTTTGTAACGCTGATTAGATACAGCACTCCTTTCCGTTTTCTCATACCTACGTCCTCCTGCTCGGACATTTAAGGCGGGAATCCCGCCCACCAATTCGAGCTCTTTATATATAGTATAAAGCCATGCACCGACTTTGTAGCCTTGGTCTGCCCTGCTTGGCTTTTTAAAATCGCTCATCCATCAAGTCCTGCCGTTGTGATGGAGTCATGCCATGCTGCTGTCTGGCAGCTGGCAGGAAGTTAGCTCAGCCCAGTGGACACTGTGGATTCTAATTTGTTTTGCCAGTGGCGGGATGCGTGGATAGCAAGGTCAGGCTATTTGTCAATAGCGACATAGCCGTAATGAAAAGCTCTGAGATGAGCACAAGCAGAGAGAGGGTGTCACATGATGGAGGGATCCTGTCTGGCTGTGTTATGTTTGGAGCAACCGGTGACTCAGTACCACTTTATCTATTAATACATCTATTAATATAGGAAGAGATTGCTGAAGAAAATATATTTTAAGATTTGATATCCCCTGTAAACCTACAACTATAATCCACTTTTTTAGAAAAAATTGCTTATCTAGAGCGTTTTCTTTCAGAAGTTTTATTTTTTATTTTTTTTATGCCATGTTGAGAAATGTTATTGCTTGAATTTCCCTTTTTCTTTAGTCCACTCTGTAGTTATTACTTAAAACTCAAATAGACTCACATCCCACTCTCTATTTCTTTCCCCCTTATCTCTCAATAAACAAAATGTGTTTTGGATTATACTGCTTTAAGAAATATGAAACTAGCGAAACATCACAGGCTAAGAACAGACCTTTACTGAAGAGGACAACCAACTGTAATCTGTCAAAGGGTGATCTCCATTTTAATTTGAAAACCCTCTCCCTTTTTTTCTCCCTCTCTTTCACCCTCTTTTTTCCCATCAATTAGAAAACAAGGACTACGACGCCTACCTGTCCTACACCAAGATGGACCCGGACCAGTGGTGCCAGGAGACCCGCGACGAGGAGCGCTTCGCTCTGGAAATCCTCCCCGACGTCCTGGAGAAGCATTATGGGTATAAACTCTTCATTCCAGACAGGGACCTGATCCCCACAGGAAGTAAGCGCCCTCTGTCTTTCGTAGACCTCACGTTTGTGTCGCGCGCTGTCGCCGCCGTCGCTGCCGTCCTGTCCACGCTTGTGCCCGTGACCCGTGTTTGTTGTGTTGTGTTTGTTTTTTTCTGTGATGCATTTTGTCCCGTGGCGTAACCAAGGTCGATAACAATATCACGCTACATCAAATAACGCTAACAGCTGTCGTTATTGAAAAATTGTGATATAAGGGATCCCTAATGATTCTGGCTTTAATTAGGAAAGAAACAATTGTTTTTATTTTTTATACTTCATCCGGTTAGCTGGTTATTTAGCTGCAATGTGTAATGGTTTAGTTTAAATGTTTTAAATCAGTCATTTTTATGGTCATGTCCAACCAGGACTTCACGTCAGATTTAACGAATCAGACGCAAGTTAGCGTTTCCTGTCTTTACCAATCACAATCACACCCGATGGAGTCGAGAGGTCTTTAATATGTCTGCAGCGCTGTGTACGTGCGGGATTTATGATTGGCAGGCAAACTCTATTCCTGCAACTGATCGGTTACATCTGACATGGAACACTCACTGGCTGTACCCAGTGCTCAATCCTCTAAAATTGCCTAGTGCACCTTTAATAGACCTTCAGTGTGCCGCATGCCTGTTTAGTCTTCATAGACACACTGTAAGGTCTTTGGGTTTCCTAAAAGGGAACTTGTTTGTCGCTCAAGGTTTCTTTAACCAGTATAAAAAGAAACATGAGTTGTGTCAGTATCCATCCTAACAGTCGGCAAGCTTAATGTAAAGGAAGGTTTTTTTGGTTTTTGTCCACCATGGTTGCACACAGAACAAACCTAGACTACGCAAATATGATACAAATACAGTTGAGAGTAGCTGTTCAATAAATACAGTATATAGATAGACATAGAATAGAGATATTATTCTCTGGTATTTTGGATAGTTAGATTCAATTTTGCTGTGATGATGCATTATGGGCTGTCCAGGCTTTTAACAGTGCCCCCTTTCCTAATATCAACATCAATTGAAAGACTTTGATTGTATATTTGAGAAATGTTTAAAATCCACAGTTATTACAATTACAACTGGTTATGTGTTGATGAACAACCAGGCATATGATCATTTCGCTCTGACCCAGTTCACTGCATGGTGGCACGCTAGCCTTTCAACAGCACACCCCTCCGAAAGCGTCGCCGTGCACGGCTCTGAATGCATGCGGGTACGTCCCACCACGACCTCCGCTCGTCTCTGATTAACTCATCAGTCACATCGGATGAGTTTGATGCTGTCATCATGTTATTAGCACCGGTCTGAATACGCTCATCTGCCTGTCTTCCTGTTCACCCTGCCATTACTAATTAGAGGCATCCACTGTGGCCCTGTGCCAAGGTAATGCTCTGGATCCCTCGCAGTGATTATGTGAGCCACGCGAGGGGACTGAAAATATGGGAGAAATGGCATAAAGACAGAAAGGCATCGACGCCACATCTGCTGCTGATAATCCGGCGCCGTAGCCTGGCGGAAAACTGGGCGCAGCGCTGTGAAAGCCGTGGATTACGTACGCAGTACTCGTAAACCTTTCATTTAGTCCATTAACACACAAATGAGTCATGATATCTATAGATGGAGGTTGTATTTGGAAACGCATCTCTTAACTCCCGTCGACAGGTGGTGATAATTGTTCTTTTGACAAACACCCAGTGTTTCTGTAAAACCGTACGTTTTGAAATCTTTACCTTTTGGTTTTTATGCTACACATCCCATATTATAGTGAACGAAACTGGAATTCATTTCCAGGCGTAACACTGATTATGCCTGAGGCTCATCCCCCTTTTGACAAAATATATATAATTTGATGCTTTTCTGCCGCTCTCACACTTTGAATGTAAATATCTATGTTTAGGTTTCACCAATGATCATTTCCAGGATGACACAAGACTCCTTAGAGGTACTATATTTTCACCCAGCTTTTTAACACCACCCACCACCCGTGTCTCAAAACATCAGATCATTTGCTTAAAGGGTCGCTCCTCGATTTGTGTATGGGGGGGGGGGGGAGAAACGTTTTTGTAATACTGATTTCAGCCACAAAAACATTGTGGTTTAGTCTTGAAACACAATGAAGGCGTTCCTTCACACCCCACCCTCTTCCTATCTTTAGAGCTTTGTGCACTTTCATGCACAGTTGTGTTTCAAACAAATAGTGAGGTAGGACAGAAATGTAGAGTTCTGGGGTTTAATGCATAATACAGTAATGCAATCGAGGAGTGTACCTTTAACATTGTTTCTTCTTCATCGGTCAAGTAGTATTCACAGAGAATTGTAAGCGCTGGCTCTGACCGGGCCCTGCATTAGGCTCTATTGGTGACCATCCAGATAGCTCCCAGTCACAGCAATCATCTTATAAATATTGCATGTGTCCACACGACGTTACAAACCAGTTATTTCAGCACGGGAAGTGTCATTTGTTAGTTCAACAGGGAAATTAAAACGTCAATTTCGCTGTCACCCTGGACGGACTGGCCTTCCGTCATCCAAAAATAACCACAGTGCCCGACCAAAACACACACACACACACACAGATGGAACAAACAGACTCTACAAACACAGGGCCTGAGCCCTGAATCCAACCCACAAACAAGGCCTGGCACTAATCAGTAAGCGCTAAGCCACTGTGATTTCCCATCATTTACAGTACGTGGAAAGTAAACAGTTGGTCCACACAGAGTGGGAAAGATAGAGAGGAGGGTAATGGCAATAGACACTAGCTTCAACGCTTGTTAGCTGTGCACCCACACACACTGAAAGCCCCACTTTCTATTGTGGTTTCGGGCCTTACAAACGCGAAGATATACAGCGGGGAGTGCCACAACCTCTGACTTGGAAAAATGAAGCTTGGTCACAATCTAGCTGCTTGTAGAAACATGTCAAATCTCCAGCAGGCGAGGCTAAAAGCAGCTCCTTGACATGCCCCCTCCATTTGCAGTGAGCCACCGTGCACCATTTGGTCTGATGACACGGACCTAACAACACTGGGTCAGGCACGCACGAGTACACTTGGTCGTGAAGTTATTTGCTCCAGTGCGCTAAAATCCCATGACCTACTTGATATTAGCTTCACCAAGGCATTACATGCATCACATGCAGCCATTTATAATACATATTGTATCCTAGGTAAAACATGATTTAGTATAATTATGATGTAAATGAGTTGTTGGTATCTATGGAAGTATGGAAATTGTTAGAGAAGAAATGTTTTATCAATGAGATCCATGATGCCAAGACAAATTATTGTGAATGTTTGCGATAAAGTTCTCTTTCCTTGCCTTCTTTATGAATACAAATGTATGTCGGCTCAGTGCGTAAACAAGACTGCAAAGTTAGCCGAGGATTTTCTCTCATAATCTGTGTCGAACATTCTCGCTCAGTTAAATAGGATAAACGTGTATGAACAGCAGCCTCTAGAGATTGAACATAGACCATTGCAATTGCTGTATCCGACTGGCCCCGGTCTAGAGCACGCGGCATCACCTGGCACCAGAGTGAGCCCAATCAAGATACAGCACATGCTGTAACCTGTGTTCAACCTGTAGAGGGTGCCGTTTCTTTCATTTTAATCTCAGAGCGCGGCTCTCTGGACATTTATCACTTAGCTCATATGTTCCATTTCCTCCACCCGTTGCCCCCCCCCCCCCCTCTCTCTCTCTCTCTCGGCCCCCAGCCTACATCGAGGACGTGGCGCGCTGCGTGGACCAGAGCAAGCGGCTCATCATCGTCATGACGCCCAACTACGTGGTGCGGCGGGGCTGGAGCATCTTCGAGCTGGAGACGCGGCTGCGCAACATGCTGGTGACGGGCGAGATCAAGGTGATCCTGATCGAGTGCGCCGAGCTGCGCGGCACCATGAACTACCAGGAGGTGGAGGCGCTCAAGCACACCATCAAGACCCTGACGGTGATCAAGTGGCGCGGGCCGTCCAGCAGCCGGCTCCCCTCCAAGTTCTGGAAGCGGCTGCAGTACGAGATGCCCTTCAAGCGCACCGAGCCGCTCGCCATCTCCCACCAGCAGGTGCTGGACGTCAGCGAGCAGGGCCCCTTCGGCGAGCTCCAGACGGTCTCCGCCATCTCCATGGCGACGGCCACCTCCACCGCCATGGCGACGGTGGCGCACCCGGACCTGCGCTCCAGCTTCCACACGTCCTGCCACACCCAGCTGCGGCAGAAACACTATTACCGTAGCTACGACTACGACCTGCCGCCGGGCGGGACCCTGCCGCCGCTCTCGTCGCTAGGCAACCAGCACACCTACTGCAACATCCCCATGACCCTGATCAACGGGCAGCGGCCTCAGTCCAAGTCGCCGCGGCAACAGAGCCTGGAGGAGGCGCACGCCAACAACGCCATGCTGCCGCTGTTGCCCAGGGAGACCAGCATATCCAGCGTCATCTGGTGACGGACTAGGAGCGGCGCGATCCCTGCCGTCGAATGGTAATTATGGGATGTCTATCAGGGCTAGGACCGACCGTGGACACTTGGAGCAGATGGACCCTGATGGCACTGAGCTAAATGCTGCTGTTCAATTTGCACCAGGACACAACCGTGGAGGAGAGGGAGGGGGTATATGCAGTGACAGGTTAGTCCAATAACAGCTTTTATTGAAATTAAAAATAAAATAAAAAAGAAGCAAGGAGAGTTTTTTTTTTTTTTTTAATATGCCTGGATAAATACTTAACACAAGCCAACATCAACCATCATTTACCCAGAAACTCAAGGAATACAGGGTCCTGTACATATGTTTTCTAATTCTTTGTAGCATCCGTGTTTGGGACTATTTTCTTTATTTGTTTCTCATCTGTTTATCTGTTAATCAGTCTGGCCTTTTTTTTCTTTTTTTCTTTTTTCTCTTTTCTCTTAGTATAAAGGTGAAGCGATGGCCTGTGAGATGTGCTGGTTAAACTATTGTTAATGTTCTCTTAACTTGTTGGCTGATGTAGTTTCTAAAACTTGTTTTTATTCTTTGGTGAGTGGGGATAGCGAAGTTTGGGAGGTAAGTATGTTTCCATTTTAAGTAAAATGAGGGTTTTTGGTTTATTTTAATATTTCTTTGTTGTTGGTTGCTGTTATGGGATTGGTCCAGTTCTAAAAGGGACGCCTTGACACGACAAGATTATGCAACATTTCAAGGACAGAGGGTGTGAAAGATTTGCAGGGAATGGGCTGGGTTTCACAAATCCCCTTTAGCACTAAGATCATGCTAGCATCAAGGTGCTTTTGGGGGATAACAAGTCCTGTTTGTTAGAGAGGAATGAAGAGAACTGGTGCTCTCTCTTTCTGTCTGTCTATAAATAACATTTACATAGAAAAACAGCCTTGCTATTTACCTTAACAGATGAATATATCACCTAAAATTAATTATGTGTATTATTTTATGAAAAAGTCTATTTTTGTAACTGAGGGATATTTGCTTAGACAAGAAATACCTATGAAGTTTGGAGTCGGGATGCGTAATTGAGTCCGTTTTCAACATCGCTTTTGTTATGCGCGACTGCAAAGGTCGCAAAAATCAATAGGAAGTAATTAGCTAAATATCTTACCCTTCTATTGCAAGAGATTAAAAGCTATATTGTGATTTCATAATGGAAATATTTCTGGGTGCGTTGGAACGCATTCGTCATGCATAGTGTACAGTATGCAACTCATTGCCATATTGACTGACTGCATTTCACGCTCATCGCAATGTGTCACGTTTGAATTGATAAGACGACCAACGCAATTATATAGATTTTTAGAGAGGGCACCCATAGTAAGCAATCCAGAATGTGGTCTATTATAGGCCTGCCTGTGTCAAACATTTACTAGGACCAAACAAGCCTACACAAGGCCATCTGTGTTATACTGACTTTCCTCTGAAACTGTTTATTGATTATTTTTGCATATTGGATTGGATATACGGATATACTGTCAGTTTTGTTATGTTTAAGTAAAATATAAATAGAGTTTTCAGGCCGTGAATATTAATGCAAAATATCTCTTAGGGAATAGCTGTAGAGACAAGAATAATGTTTTGCCCTCAAATGACAATTTTAATATATAATTTTAATTTGAAAAAACATCAGACGAAAAGAAATTTCTGATGCATTGGTAAATAAAATAAAGTAATATAGGGTGGTTTAGTTGTTTATTTTATTTTTTTTCAATACTGACCAATAAACATCAGGGATTTTGAGGTGGTCTGAAATTCATACGTAATGTTTTGAGGACAAAACCCTTCAAATGAAATGTAAGTATGTGACTAGAATGTATCTTGAAAAATGCAAACAAAAGCCCGCCGTGTGTGCAACTGTACACTAGAAATACTTCAAGGAGCAAGGTAGACCAAAGCAAGCTATGAATAAAAAAAAAAACTTTCTCTTTCAAGAAAAGTTTTTTTTCCTATAAGTGCAAGGTTTACATCTTGGTTGGCTTGGCCTGTATGATGTCATTAATTCTAGTACAACAAGATAATTATCATATATTGACACAAACCTGCCAAGTAAGGTTTCTATTGCAATTCTCCTGCAACTGTGCCATACTTTTGTTTTGGGAAACTAACCTCATACTAAATAACCTCATACTAAACATAAAGTATAGGGGTTGTGTTTTTCGTTTAGTGCCATGAGATATGCAAAAAACTGTAATGTAGTAATATGATATAACAAGCAAATACATTTGTTTGTTTTATCATCTTTCTGTGATATTCTGTTCTGTTTTGAGTACAAATCTTCAGCATATTCAGCGCCTGGAACAAGATTTGACATAGATTTCCGATCCTTTCATTTGCATAAAAGATTTCTTCCTACACATGGGAGGGATTTGTATTTAAAGGGACAATCCTAATTGATCTGTTTTAGCTACCAAGATTATCCACAATAATTGTGGATCAGGACGGAATGCATTTCCACTGATTATTCGACCACCATTAACCCCAATAAAAATAAATGTAGATTGTGTCCGAGAGCAACAATTCTGCGACGTTCCATGTGCTTTATGATGTGTAAACAAAATCAAGACTTAGACTTGAGGAAGATGAAGACAATCGAGCCACATTCATGAAATAATACATACAAATTTGTAGGGAATAGCTGTAGAGACAAGAATAATGTTTGTAGATGTCAATTGACTGGAGAATAACAACTAAGAATCAGAGAGGAACCAGGGAAACTGTAAAATGTTTGCTTTTTTCCAGTGCAGTGACTTAACATTTCTGATTGGTTGTGAGGAAGACTATAAAATAATAAAAAACTATATAGAGCACAGAACTATTCCCGGCACTTTCACTATTGAAACAAAGATGATTCCCCTGTTTTGGATTTATTTTCTATTATGTATCGGCTATGTTCATTTAATGAGATACTGTTATTAATAAAAACATTTACGGTAACGGTGTTTCTCTGTCATATGTTTTGTCTAGAGGTGGAGAACCTTATACAGTATGTTAGTCAGGCATATCCCACCATGCATTTGTGTCTGAAAATACCTATGGTTACCCTGGTTCAAACCAGCATTACAAAAACGTTTTGTTGCAGCTGACACTGCTCTCTACTCCTCCCCCTACAGCCACCAACACTTCTGTGCATAGTTGTGTTTCAAACAGTTAGCTGCGGCAGACATTTGGGGATCTGGGGGCACCATAATGCAAATAAAGAGTGCACTTTTCACTTGTCACCATCAGGGGGGGACAGAGCCCCATGTTGAGAACCCCTGGCATAGATTGCTGTTGCCTGCCGTAATTCTTCCTCCCAATAAAACCTTGAAAAAACAATCAATGTATCTCTTTAGCCCGACGAGCCCCTGATTAAGCCAGGCCTTTTTAAAATAAGACTAAATCAGCGGCTGCATCAGGCCACCTGGCACACTTATGCTGTTGCGTTGATCCTATTGAACTGCGGCCCCATTTGCACAGACTTAACTTGGTGTTGTGTAAAGGCGGGGAGCGGGTATGTTTAAAGCCTTAAGCATCATTTTGTGCTTTTTACACATGCCTATAGTTTTCTGTCATTCTTATTCTCCAAGCCAAACGCTTTACTGTATACTCACACACACACACACGCACACGCAGGCAGGCAGGTGAGCAGCACCAGGCCCTGGCGGAGACATCATGACCCGTTGCGTCTCAAGGGGTTACTCTGAGCTGCCTGCTCCGCTTCAGTCAAGCATTCAGGGCAACTGTCACGTGGTTAGATGGCTGTGTGTGTACGGTAGTGTGTGTGTGTGTGAGGAGAAGAGAAAAAGAAGAGAGCAAGATGTGTTTGGTGTGTACAGTTGAGATGCTAAAAGGGTCCCAACCCAGGCATGTGCTAGAAACACTGAATTATTGTCTTTGCACAGGAAAGGGCAGTGTGTGTGTGTGTGTTTGAGAGTTATAATTATTTATTTGTCCCACATATAAAGGTGCAGACTGAATCCTTGAGACTTATGGTGGATTGATAACTGACCACTAACCCTGCCAAGCTCTCTCACTTAATCTTACAGTGATCCAACAGTGGCTCAGAATCATTCAGGGTTTTTGCAGTCATATTGAAGCAGGTCTCGCTGGCGTATTGATTTCTGGATAAAGTTGGTGTATTCATTTAAAGGGACACGTGTGGAGTGGGAAATCGATTGAAGGTTATTTTGATATATTCATATATAATTTTTTAGGCTGTTCACGGTGGGTTAATAAAATATACTGATTAAATCAAGAGGATACTCTGTAGAGGTCGCATCGCCACCACTGCTAAATAATGAACAAACATTTTCCCAAAAGAGCCATATCAACATATACATTTTATTTATTTGATGAGTTTGAAGGAAACGAAAATGACTCTTCTCTGACAAGACTTAAAGGTTTCAGTCTTCCTCCATTCTCCTCAAACAGGCTGAAGTATGGACGACGACGACACTAACTGTTGTATCCTAATATGTCCACAAGGTGGAACTCTTTCCTCGTAAGTAATTCGTTTCTGCAGTGTAGGCCTTTCACAGAGAAGAGAGGTGTACCTCGAGGCCCAGGCTTTCTTCTTTGTGGCGACATCTTTGTCACATCGCTTAACATCAACAGCTGGAATTGGGAAGTGGCACGCCATCACCATTCCTCCATCAGCAAATGGCTGGTGGACCTAATCCTGACGTCTCTCACGTGCGACTTTTGAAAGTGTGTTGCATTTTTAGCACTGCCAAGGACTCTGAGCTTATCAGCCACACTGGCCTTGCTCTCGCTGCAGATGTATTAAAGGATTTGTCAGCCCGTTTAAAGGCTCGATTTTTCACAGTCAACATTTTTCATTTAGCAACTCGCACCTTTGACCTCTACTTTCCTTGACAGTCTAAACGCTCACGTGGATTGGCTAACGATGCGGTAGTCAAGGACATACTTAGCTCCAGTAATCTGTCATAAGGTGGTGTGGGTATAAGCAATGTAACATAATAACTTAACCGCAGCACAATACAATTACAATTACCAGACGCTTGCATGCTGCAGTGATGTTCCGTAAATGGTTGCTTCACCCCAGACCATTGTTTGTAGATGTAGCATTTAATACATTACAGATCACTTGTCCAAATCCAGAAGAAAATTGATTGGGGAGAACACTTGCAGTTAATAAACATCCATCTTCTAATTTCTACCGAGGCCTCTTGTGAAAGTAATGTTAGTTTTTTTGTTGTATTTAATTGTAAATATTTAATTGTAAATTGTAAATAAATGGTAGGGATGGATTGATTGGATGAGTGTGTGTGTACAAGTCATTAATTGAAGTGACACTCTGCCAGATACGATGTAGCAAAAAGAACATGAAGGTTGACCGTTTAGATCAGCCATCTAATTAATTTAATTATGTAATGGGAGGTTCAGAGGGCGTGGCGAACCGAACCGCGACACAAAGCGACCACACGAATCACCAGGACCTCCAATTATTGATTATTACGTAATTATTAATTATTAATTGATGACTATTCAAACTATTCAACCATTTTAAGTGTCATTTGAATTGATGACTTGCTAATAAAGCTAGTCATTGCTATGATGCAGCAAACAGAACATAATGGCTAACCGTTTTGATCCATCATCAAATTAATATCAATTATGTAATCAGTAATGGGAAGTCCAGAGGGCGTGGCGAACCGAACCGTGACACAAAGCAACCGCACGAATCACCAGGACCAATGAATCATGTAGGTCAGGGTCAGGGTGTGGGTGTCATTTATTGAAGTGCAACTCTGGCGACTGCACGAACCGCCAGGACCCACATTTTGTGGGTAGGGTCGTTCAGGGTGGGTGTTAAAGTCACTAATTGAAGCAATACTCTATCAGATACGATGTAGAAAAAGGCTGAGCGTTTTGAACAATCATCAAATTTATATTCATTATTTCATATTCAATAATGGGAGGTCCGGAGGGCGTGGCGGGCCGAACCACGAGGCAAACCGACTGCAGGAATCACCAGGACTAATGTTTCCCGTAGGGCTGGTGGTCACCAAGTGTCTTAATTGAAGTGACCCTTTTACGACTTGTGATCGTAAACCTATCGGTCAAAGAGTGTCGCTTCAGTTAAAGATCTTAAGTGTCTTCCACCCACCCATACCCGACCACAAAAATTAAGTCGCTTTGCGTCGCGGTTCTGGGCCCTCCGGACCTCCCATTTTCTGATTACATAATTGATTCGGACCTCCCATTTTCTGATTACATAATTGATTTTAATCAGAAAATGGGCGGTCGGGAGGGCGTGGCAGAGAGAACCGCGACGCAAAGCGACTGCAGCGTATGCCAGGGTTAATGTTTCCCGTAGGGCTGGCGGTCGGGGATGGA
>JAOEHI010000012.1:1993174-2003185 GCA_025447815.1 Percopsis transmontana
CCCCCCCCCCCCCCCCCCCCCCCCCCCCCCCCCCCCCCCCCCCCCCCCCCCCCCCCCCCCCCCCCCCCCCCGCGGGGATCGGATCATCCATGATATACCCGTACAGTTCCTCCCCATCATAACAATTTGTCATCCCGTGACACTGACGATATACACGTAGACACTTTTTTGATAACTTCGATACACAAGTGATTAGTTCATGGTAGGGCTCCCTGCAACAACTAATCGACGTCAAAAATAGTTTGAATTTCATTATTGATTAGTTGGTCTATGTCAAGGATGTCTTGTCTTTGGTTCTTATAATACATCTATAACCGTAGTTTCTTCCGTCACCTCCGCCATTTTTTCTCATTACAACGACGTGACGTAGTGTGTATTCTTGCGGAATTGGCTTTATTAAATTCAAGCATGTTTCTCCTCTCAATGTGCTAGAAAACCCATGCAGAGTCATTCCATTTTGTGAAGTTAAACTTTTTGTGTGTGTGCGTGCATGCAGGCTGTTCGCTGCTATGATTCTCTCATCCTGAAAGCAGAAGGGAAAGTGGAGCCAGAGTTATTCTGCCAACTAGGCCACTTCAACCTCCTCCTGGAAGACTACCCCAAAGGTCAGCCACTTTACTCTTTCTATTTATCATGGTATTAAATGGAGATTCTGGCCAATTTAGGGCTGGACCTCCTTCTCTCCCAACTGTGGCGATCATTTATGACCAGACTCTAGCAGACCCATCACCAGAGTTCTGAGACTTCAAGATGATCGCAGCCAAGACGATCTCCACAGTTGGGAGAGGTTGGGGGGGGGGGGGTTAGGTTAAAACGGCCCAAAATTCTCCTTTTTAACTAGTAGGCCACCATGAGGCCATCCTGATCTTGCGACCTTCACTCTGCAGCACCAGTCTGGATAGAGAATTCCTAATCAAATCATTAATGGATCAAGAACCATTCATGCTGAAACGTCATTTAATATCAGTCAGTAGGGGGCAGGATAGTCTAGTGGTCTGGGTGTTGGACTCCCAGCCGGAAGGTCGTGGGTTCGAGCCCCAGAGGTGGCCTACCTATAAGCATCCTTGAGCAAGATGCCTAACCCCTAACTGCTCCATGTAATAGCACCATGTCATTGTAAGTCGCTTTGGGTAAAAGAGTTTGGGCAGGATAGTCTAGTGGTCTGGGTGTTGGACTCCCAGCCAGAAGGTTGTGGGTCCGAGCCCCAGAGTTGGCCTATTGTAAGCATCCTTGAGCAAGATGCCTAACCCCTGCCTGCTCCATGTAATAGCACCCTGTGATTGTAAGTCACTTTGGATAAAAGCGTCTGCTAAATGCCAAAATTGTAATTGTAATTGTAATTTTGTTATGCTTTGTTCTGATTGGTTGAGGGTTGTCCACTGGCTAATGATGGTGATTGAAATTTATTGGCACCACCTCTATCACGCACCTTTTTGAATGAAGCTTTTCCACACTGAGTGACTGCATACAGCAATGCCCTGTTCTCCCTTTCATACCAAAGCAGTACTGTCTCAGACACGGGTCGAATAACGTGGGTTGACCCTTTCACACAGGTTTTTACCAAGGTCATCGCTTCAGTTTTAAAAGTGCATCTCTACTTCTAGTCCAGTGGTTCTTAACCTGGGTTCGATCGAACCCCAGGCGTTCGGTGAGTCAGTCTTAGGAGTTCGGCGGAGGATAAGACACACCCGACTCATATGATTCGTGATGACACGCCCCCCTTCGGTGGGTTCGGTGAATGCGCATATGAAACTGGTGGGGTTCAGTACATCCAACAAGGTTAAGAACCACTGTTCTAGTCTGTTTTCATTGCTTCTGTTCTCACCTGTTTTTTCCTGTCCTCATTTTGTCTCGTCTTGCCTCTTTTAATCTTATTGTGACATTACTTGTATCTCCTTTTCTTTTTCCTCAGTTCCTGTTGGTTCACTTCTTTTCACCTTTCATTCAGTTCTATATTCTTAATCTTTTCTGCTTTTTCTTTAACGTGTCATTTCACTCTGTTCTATCCTTTTTCTGTCTTATCATTTTTGTTTCTCTGCTGCTTTTTTCTGTTTTGCTTTATTCTTCTCAACTGAACAGTTTATCATACATTCCTTAGCAGCTTCAGGTTTTGTCCAATAAAAACCCTCATTCATGTGCTCCAAGATACCCTCTTTCATACTGTTTGGGTAGCAACATGTCTTTATCCGTTTCTGAAGCTGGTCTAAAAATTAACCAAACATGCACATTAATCCATTTATACCAATAAATCCGTGCCATTCTTGAATTGTTTTAAAGTTTTACCTAAAGATGGGAATTTTCCTCCCTGCCATCAACAGCACCCGATAGATGACAGCTGTCCTCTTTTCTTTTAACAGCATTATCGGCATACCAGAGGTACTACAGTTTACAGTCAGACTACTGGAAGGTAAAAGCGCACACACACGCACACTGACTCGCAAGAGAGAGTGCTCGCTCACTAATACACCCCCACGTACACTCTTGCCGGCAGGTACACAATTTAGCTTCCTGAGTCTCACACAGGAAGTGTGTATTCTCATGCCAGGCCTGTTTACTGGTTACACATGGTTACTTTGAGTTGTGAAATTAGTCATTGACACTAATCAGCCCCACCGAAGGAATTTCGTGTTTGTGGATAGCAAAACACATTTGTAAATCTTGTATTTACTTGTAAGTATCTGTGGATCATGGTACTTGCATTTACAAATAATTTTGAGACAATTTAATCTCCATATTAAAACCCTTCACCAAGGAATTTATCTTTAAAGGTACACTCCTCGATTGTGTTATAGCACCCTCAGAAACCCAAATATCCTCCCCTGCTTACTGTTTTGAAACACAAATTTGCACAAAAGGCCATGTAGCGATAATGTGAGCCTCTGAGCACTGTAGGGGTGTATAGAGGAATACAAACCACCCGATGGTCTATGGGATGAATATCATGCCATGATTCGAAGCTGTAAAAAAGCTTTGAAAGTTTTTGCATGCTTAAAATAATTAAAATCTGAAAACACTATTTTGTATGTGTTTTCCTTCTTCACAACTGCAGCACTCTTTTTACAGTGTTTCTCTAACACATTTTGAGAGTTTTGCCCTTTTTGTCTGCCTTCCATGAGGATCGCAATCGCAAATTTTTTTGACCGGAGTATCTAATGATTATAAATTATGCAGCACCGATTTAAACAAATAAGCTTTTTTTTTTTAATTTTCAGGCTGTGATTTTCGGGTATCGAATTTCAGATCAGAGCAGCGAGAGAGCGCTGCCAGAAATCGCGTGACTGTGTAGGCAGATCTCTGAAAAGTGGGTGTTGTAAACTCTGTAAGCTCTGAAAATACAGTAATAAATCTAATTAAAGATTTGCCCTTTCGAAACTCAAGTTTCAACGTTTCAAAACTTTTTTCGCCCAACATATGGGGACCAGTTTTCAGACCAGTTTAAAAGGTTTCAAACCTGGAAAACAAACTAATACATCGGGAGAACAGTGACAACTTAAAAACTGAAAATGTGTTGGAGAAACACTTTAAAAAGAGTGCTGCAGTTGTGAAGAAGGAAAACACAAATACAAAATGGTGTTTTCAGAGATTTTAATTTAAAATTTTTTTTTTTTTCAGGCTTGCAAAACCATTTTTTTTTATTTCAAACTATTAAACAGTTTCAGCCTTTCAAAGCTTTTTTTTCAGCTTCGAATCATGGCATGATAGTTATCCCATAGTGGTCATGCCACACCTGAGTGTTTTTTTTTTTATTACTGGTTTTAACCACAAGGCAGTTTAACCACAAGTGCCTTGTGTACCTTTTTTTTTTTAAATTTTTTTAATGTTTTTTTTTTTTAAACACGAAGGCACCATACCAAATGGTACCGTGAGAACCGTTACAGCCCTTCCGGGTATCAAGGAATCCGTGGCAACTGTTAAGTGTGTTTTCATCTCATCAATGTCTCCTAATGCTCTCCCTGTCTCTCCGATACAGAATGCTGCCTTTCTCTATGGCCTTGGAATGGTCTACTTCCACTATAATGCCTTTCAGTGGTGCGTACACCCTCTCTTCTCTTTTTACCTAAATGTTTTCAGCTCATTGTGTCTCCAATTACATCCAATAAATATATATTAAAACACAAACCTGGAGACCCTTTTCATCACAGTTTTTAATGACACATGGAACTCGGGAACCAAGGCCGATTGTGGTTCTTGAATCATTTTTGCAATTTCACGAGACTCTCAGAGCATACCTGCTGCTATTTTTAATGATTGTCAACAGCTGGGAAACATTTAGCAGCAACTAGAGGGTTATTTATTATTTTAGAAATGGATGTGAAATCTCAGAACGTCCTGGACGTTGGTTCATCTGTTTGTTTATCAAAGTTCCTTTTATTTTTACCTCTTCATAAAATCACTGTATCAATATGTGTGTGTGGATGATTAATGGGTAATTGGGGTGGGGGGTTGTGGGCGGGAGCTTACCAGCAGGAAAATGCTTGCAAGTTTAATTGTGATATGTTGTTTCCATGGCAGAGTTGACCTGCTTCTGTTGGAATACAAACAACATTCAGGCTTCTTTTTTTTTTTTTTTTTTTTTTTATTTATTTATTTAGAACCCGCCATTTGTTGTTCTATTGTACAGACAACCCTCTTTTCTATTTTTTAAATTAATGTGATACAGATCTTTCGTTAATGAGGTAGGAGTCAAGGGTTTAAGTCCTCCCTGCTGACCATGAAATAACCCACTGATCCTAGACTGGAACCTGATCAGAATGTTCATCCATTCACTTTATCTTTTACTATATGTCAGTACAAAGTATTATATTGAGGTAAGGAAGCTACTGGGTCAGTTAACCAAAAGTGCACTATAATTTTAAAATTCACAATCTGTTAGTCAATTAGTCATTAAATTGTGATACTATAATTGGTATGCATCTAAAAGAGCGTCACTGTATATCATGTAGCCACCATCAAGCAGATCATCAATATGTAATATCAGGTCTCTTCCATTAATCTCGCTCTCTCTCCCCTCCAGGGCAATCAAGGCCTTCCAGGAGGTTCTATATATTGACCCAGGCTTCTCTCGAGCCAAGGAGATCCACCTGCGCCTGGGCCTCATGTTCAAAGTCAACACAGACTATGAGTCCAGTCTAAAGGTACAGATGCAGTGAGCACAATATCAACCCAATGCACACCCTGTATTGTAAACCACACAGGGTTAAAACTAGACTAGACAAGATCAGGTATGGGGAATGTTGTGGAACATAATTGTATTCATCTTTTTTCTCTCTGCAGCATTTTCAGCTGGCTTTGATTGACTCCAACCCCTGCACTTTGTCCAAAGCTGAAAGTAAGCAACTGCCTTTCTTTATGAATTATTTACAGTTTTACACATTTTTTGATATTTTATGATTTGTGGAAATAAACTTAAAATCTCTTGAAATTTATCGCTCTTGTTATACAGCGATCAAATTACCCTTTTATTTTGGACATAATGTGCAAGATTTGTCGGTGATGCTGTCTAATGCAAGAGTAGATGGTTACATTAGAGTTTGTGTATTGGGCTGTACATGCAGGTAATAGTGGGGTTGATCACAATAGATTACAGCCTTTGTTTGATATGACTTCCCCGGACCCTCCTGCCTGTTACCAGGGAGACGGCAAGATCGTCTTCCTCATATCTGTCTCTCTCTAGCCGCAACACACTCCTCTAATCCAGCTATTGTAGTTTGCTGTTTACACACAAATCCACACACCTCAACTCTCGCTCGCGCTCTCTCTCTCTCTCACTCTCACTCAACCCATCCTCACCATACCAAGGGCTTCCCTCCATCCCCATCTCTCTCTCTCTCTCTCTACCCCCCCCACCCCCCAATCTGCTGAGAGTCACTCAGGCAGCTCAGATCAGAGACACTGCAGCGCTCCAGACAAAGGAAGGTGCCTTAAGGAGCATAGCTACCTCTCCTCTCAGGGAATACTAGTTTTACTTCCACTGCAGCGCTCCAACTAAAACGTCGTTTTTATTCTCCTTTTTCCTGCTTCTCTTCACAGTCCAGTTCCACATCGCTCATCTCTATGAGATCCAGGTAAGCATTCATTCCTGTCCCGCTTTTCCTCTGAGGACACGGAGGCAAGGTTATTTGCTCCCGGGGGGCATAGCATCTCAGAGCCGACTGTCTGCTAACGTAGTCGAGTCACAGGGTGTCCAAATGCTAGGGAAAGCCTCTTTTCATTTTTAAAATGCATTTATATTTTGGAGCCAGGTGCTGACAAATGGAGGTGGTAGGGTTGGGGCGGGGGGGTGCTAGTTATGGTCGTTCGATGGGGTTGCCACGGAAACAAGAAAGTCTGTCTCCCCCTCTTTTGTATGCTGGTGGTCTCCCTCTCTCCCTCCCTCTCCAGAACCTTGGGAGTAATAGGTTTTGTGCTGTGTCAGATTTAGCTCTGCAGAACAGCTCTCAGATCAGCCTTCATCTGCTCAATGCATCAGCACACCTAATGGGAACTTAATCGGGGCAATTATATATTAGACATGATTGTTAACGGATACTACTACAGTGCTTACACTCATCGGCCACTTAATTAGGTACACCTAGCGAAATGAATGCTGTCTAAAACAACAGTCCTGCAATAAATCTCTCTTCATGATTGTTATAATGTTCAGTTTATGCTGAAACCCTTTCAGGAGAGGTGACAATTCAACTGTATGATTATTTTGGAGGCTGTAGTTTGCGGTGCTGTTGAATTGTATTGAATTGTACTGACACGTGTTTCTATTATTTTGGTCACCTAATTTCAATCAGTGAGGCTAGGCTAAATAACAGCAACACCTTTGTGTTTAATTTAATACAGTTTAACAGCACCACAAACTACAGTCTCCAAAATGATCATACAGTTGAATTGTCACCTCTCTTAAAGGGTTTCAACATAAACTGAACATTATAACAATCATGAAGGGGGATTTATTGCAGGACTGTTGTATTAGACTGCATTAGTTTCGCTAGGTATACCTAATGAAGTTGCCTATGAGTGTATACTACTAATACTACTAATACTTACTATAACCCTACCTGCTCCTAAATATTAGTTTAGTACTTTATGTACTTACTGTTGGTGGCTCTGGCTAAAACTTTGTGTTCAATCAGTAGATAAGGTGTTAGCACTGCAGGCTGACACTGTGCTTATCAGTGAAATCAGATGCTGTACTGGTTGTAATGAAAGCCTGTGGGCTCTTAGGTCACAGTGGCACCTGACCTAAACCTCTGGACTGTCACAGGTCATTCTGTGGAGATCATGGGTGTACACTGCAGTCATTCATTTATTTTATTTTTAAGTAACTTTGTTCTTCTGTTCCTGACTATCAACTCACACTCCTCACTGTTAATCTGTCTGGCTCTTGCTCTCTAGAAGAGGTATCGGGCGGCCAAGGAGGCTTATGAGAATCTCCTGCAGATTAAAGACCTCCCCTCACAGGTGAAGGCCACCACTCTGCAGCAACTAGGTAAGAGTGACCCCCCCCAAAACACACATACACACACAATAATAGACACTGAGGTTAAGTCCAACATTTGTAGTTGAAGCTTGTATGATTTTATTATTATTATTCCATTATTATTATAAGACAAAGACATCAAACTCCTATGAATGACGTTTGAAAGCACACAAACTTCTGTGTGGCCATGTGATGGTTATAAGACTTGGGGGAATGGAGATATTATAATATTTAGTACCACAAAAATTAAGTGGTTGATGGCTCGTGAAGTCATAAGTGACTCGATTTTAAGAGCTACTGATATATTTGACAATGAATTTCTGAAGCTGTTGGTGTGTGTTCAGGCTGGATGCATCACACAGTGGAACAGCTGGGGGACAGAGCTAACAAGGACAGCTATGCCATCCAATGTCTGCAACAGTCTCTGGAAGCCGATCCCAACTCTGGACAGTCCTGGTATTACCTTGGCAGGTAGGGGCTGTGTGGGTTTCAGCTATGATATACCTGTATTAGTCAATGTAGACTTCTGTAGTCTAATTCTGTTTGTTTCAGACTATAATAACCACAGTCTAATTTAAATAATTCAAATCAATAATAACAATTTATTGTGATCAAAAGTCATAATTGAATGGGGTGCAGTTTGTGCATGTAAATATGGCCCTGGGTAAATTAGAGGTCTCTTTTTAGGTGCTATTCCAGTATTGGCAAGGTTCAGGACGCCTTCATCTCTTACCGGCAGTCAATTGACAAGTCGGAGGCCAGCGCTGACACGTGGTGTTCTATAGGGTAAGATCACACATGCTCCCGACCAGTGGTTCTCAGGTGGGGTTTGGGCCTCCTTCAAGGGGGTGCAAGATTCTTTTGGGGGTTGCTCATTTTTATTTATTTATTTTTTTCATCCAGTTTAAACGCTATCATACATTTGTCTATATAAACCTTTTTGTATAATCCGTGTTTATAAAATATTAGAATATTATCATAATGCTATAATTTACAAGTGTTTCGCTTTTATGATATCCAAGACTCTATACACTGTGGTAATACGCAAATTCACCCACCCTAGTTGGGGCTTTGTAGAACTTGTAATTCAAGTAAACCGTTGTTTTCTTCATTATTGGATCGCATACTCCAGTATAGTAATTTGATTTTATTGAAATGTGCATACAAAACTAAGGTCGTTCTTTCCTCTTTCCTCTCCGCAGGGTGTTGTACCAGCAGCAAAACCAGCCCATGGACGCTCTGCAGGCGTACATCTGCGCGGTGCAGTTGGACCACGGGCACGCAGCGGCCTGGATGGACCTTGGCACACTCTACGAGTCCTGCAACCAGCCGCACGACGCCATCAAGTGCTACATCAACGCCACCCGCAGCAAGGCCTGCACAAACGCTGCCGCCCTCGCACACCGCGTCAAATGCCTCCAGGTGGGTGGAGGACAGGTTAGGCCTTGCTCCCTCAGGATGGAGGAGGCAAGGGGAGGTCAAGGAAAGTAGCAGGCACAAATGCTGTAGGGGTAGGCTTTGGATTTGTTAGTTAGCAATCACCTGCTAGCAGCTAGCAAACTGCAACACTGGTATTGGTCGTTACTCAGATATTGACCTGCTTACCTACAAGTAATGACTTTGTGTCCCTGATTCAAAACAAATGTCTCACATTCAAATTGGTGAATTGTATTGTATCAGTAAGGTCAACCAATAAGCAGAAGAGCTGTCAAGAAAAAAAGCCATGGCGAGCAATTCCAGACTTTGTTGCATTTAAGCTAGCCGCCGAATTGCTAACTACACTGGTACCCAGGCTACCTTAAGTAGACTCCAAAACAACATTTAAATAACCTCTAAGGTTTTATGTTTAAGTTTTTTTTCTAAATGTACACACATTCAGGTCACATTCCTCAATGTGTTTTATAATTTGCTTTTACTAGCTTACTGGGTATAATTGGACTTTGCTGAGACTGTTAAACCCCCTGGCACACAGCTGGTTAGAGCAAACATTGAAAAGTTCTGCGTGGAATCATCCTGATATTGCGAGCTCCGCCTTTACGATTTGCTTTACATATCGGTCTTGGAAATCTCAATTAAAAACTGTCAGTCAGGTAACAAACCAACGACCAATCAGTGACCATGTGGATTGTTCAGTGCCGACAGCAATTAAGCGCCTGTGATTGGAAAGTCCCCACTTGGGTCTCGTTATGATTGGTCTTCTATCTATCAGTCAAACATTTGTCTTTCTGATTAGTTGGTGGTCCATTCATTTGCTAACGATTTGATTGACACTTATTGACACCTCCTAGCTGGCAAACTGTTTTCAGTTGGGAGGTCCCATACTGATATGTAGAGGCAGAGCTTGTAATATCTAGATGGTCTATGAGAGAACACCTAATCGCAATCTCCCACATTAACGGTCTCTTGCTTTCCTCCTGCTGCGGCCCTTGGGTTTCTGTTCCTTAACCCAATATCATTGTTACTTTCTACTGGGAAGTTAGCTATACCAATCACGTTAAATGGATATTTCTGCTTTTGATACCCACTGTATTGGTTTTATA
>JAOEHI010000012.1:2007516-2018134 GCA_025447815.1 Percopsis transmontana
AGCTGCGTCTGTCATGTTGCATCCAAATTTCACTCTACCAGAAATTGGGGCCGTCAATTCTAGGCAACTAGCCATACCAAGACATCTAGTAGTTGTAGTTCACACACCGTTTAAAACGAGAATCTTTAAAAAATATATATATATATTTTTTTTATTTTTTATTTTTTTTTTTTGATTTTTTTAAGAATCGATTTTTGAGCTGGAAATCAATTTAGTATATCGCGAAAATAAATTTTGCGATATATTGCTGTATCGATATTTTAGCACAGCCCTACAAAGCGATTCATTTTTTTCTGTTTTGGCTGTGTGTCTGTTAGCAAGATATCTTAAAACATTATAAAAAATATTTGTATGTGTAACAGATGCCAGCTCTATTACTACGGACTGGCATTGTTTATATAAACAAAATATCTTGGGTGCAGCTGTGGTTCTAACTCCTCAGTCCCTCTGTGTCCTCCAGGGTACGTTTATCTTCTCTCTGGTGTGCTGGTCTCCTCTGAGCCTGGGAAAAGGTCTGGTGGCTCCAGGCTGGGCAACAGCCCTGGGCTGGCTACTGACTCTTTCCTCCATCTCCCTGCTCCCTGCGTGGGCCATCTATGCCTTCACCACCACCACAGGAACCCCAGCACAGGTTAGAGATGGACAGAAAAGAGCTGGTGTAAACCATGAGGGTCAAAATACTTAAATAACCCATTTGTCTATGTTGTCCTAGACACTGGACATGATCTGGCATATTTAATCCTATGGGTTAATGTCCATGTTTACTTTTTTATACTATGAATAAATAACTGTTTTGAGTGCTGCACCATAAAATTGAAGGGGAGTAGAGTGAGAACAGTGCTACAATCAGGAGAGAGCGCGCATTCAGACATTTGTTTAGATTAGAATCTCTTATGTGCCCATCTTACTTGACACTATACATTTAAGTGCAAACAAGTTCTGACTAATGAATATAATTTCACCTAACAGCGTTTTCATCGCCTTTGTTGCCCTGCTGAGGATTTTCCTAAATACCTGCCTGCCTCTGCCACCCTGACACTGACTGAAAAGCCCAAGGAGCCAATCACAGACATTATCATATGAGAATGCCGGAACAATCCGTGACAATCAGGTGCAACACAAAAGGTTATGGAATGGGTATTTGTCCCTATTAAGAGCTCTTTCACCAGTACTGTGGTAGGCTGGTATTGGTTGCTCTGAAATAGCACACACCTTCTGGTTTTTAACCACCAACATCCTAACAATTTCAACATTTATGAATTTATTGATTGATGATACACTTGTGTTTTACGCTACAAAACCATTTTAATGTCATAAAAGCTTAAGTGCAATTTCTTTTGATTTGCAACCAAGTTTTTAAACCAAACGATTCTTGACCAACTGTGTCCAAAGAAAGCTTATTATTATTATATTATTTTATTTTATTTCATATTTGTATTATTATTTTTATATTGTTTAATGATTCTTTATCTAATTTGTCATTAGGATGATTTATAAATGACCATGGCAGCATAAACACTGATATAAACAATTTTGATAATTTTTTTTACCGGACCTTTTAATAGTTACAGTACAAGCATCCATTCTTGCAGGGAACAACAACTTGTTAGCCTTAGGAGGTTATGTTTTTATTCCCTTTAACAGTTTGTTGAGAGTGGAGATGGTGTTCAAAGGTTGACATGGTAAAACAATCTGCTGTCACCTCAAGTGTCTTGGAAGTCAGACATTCATTTTTTACATTATTTTTACACAGCCATTGTTTGCCTTGTTATAGATGTAGAATGATTCATCATGCCTTTTTTATTACTGTATCAGTAATCATTCATAACATAGGTTTGTTTTTCAAATTAGTTAGCTAAATTGAATTGTTTCTGTAATGGCAGGCCTATTATCTCTGGGTTTATTATATATAATAGCAAACTCCTTAGTTTTATTAAGATATAATATATACGTTTTCAATATCTAGATATGTCCAACAAATGTGTATCATTGTAATGACTGTCGTGGGGGAGTAAGTCAGAGCAGGCGCCCACACAACAGCGTACGGGGCGTTACAGCATGAACTCAAAACAATGACCCACAGCATCTAGTGCTGTGGGACAAACTTAAAAATAAGTCCCAATCAGTCCGGATTGTATGCACCTCCGCAGGGTTAATCTCCGGCAGGTGCGCAGTCCTGACGAGAGACACGTGCACGCCGATCGTGACAATCATGCTATTGTTGCCTTTTTATGTGTAAAGCATAAAACCATACATGGTCTTGTGATTATTTTTCCAGTGTTAAAGGTAAATATTTTTTCTTTAATATTTGTATTCAGAGAAAAGGGTACATAAACACGACGATATTTTTCCCCCCCTTTTTTTCTGCATACTGAAACCCCTCTACTGATTAATTATAATTCATTCAATTAATACAATGCAAAACGTTATTATATATATATATATATATATATATAAATAAATACAAGCACATCCATCCACCTATGCTTGAATTCTATGCAGATCTAATCCTAAATAAAGTGGAAGCTGTATATGACAGGCCCCCACACACACAGACCACTCCGTAACCACAGGGCATATGCGCAGGCCTGCGCAAAAAACACAACTAAATAACAAAAACCAAAAGCAGTTTATCTATTTCTGAAATGTACTTTTATGAAAATGCTCTGCTTGAATTTCTACTTTTTCCAGTACATAGTTAGGTTGAACCACATTATTTGCTAACAGAAAGTGGTTACAAAGAATTTAGTTGTGTGTTGAGACCATAAAAACTAGTACACCTGCGCTAAAAAAGTGTTTAGAAGGGTGTTCGAATGTAAACCCCACAGTGTAGAAAGCTATGACATATAAAGCTTTGAAAATCCATTTTTGTCTGAGAAAGCAAGTCAGGAATTTTTTATTATATTTACACTGTAAAGGCCCTGAATTCTGAGGTGAGAACAGTTGCAATTGTTGCAATAAAACAATCCATAGCAATGGCATTCTGTCAGCCTTAATGTTTTACATTTAATGTGTGTGATAAAGAAATGCATACCTACATGTGATCAAAAGAGATTATTCCTGTTGCAAAAATTATTTTAAGATGCATTTATTCATGAATATGTATATCAGACGTACAGTACTAGTTTCATAAATGCAAATCCCCACAGCCAATCCTTTATCATTTAATGTCTTATGTCAAGTGTATTACATATATTGTCTATTTTTTGTAAGAATGGATTTTAATTTTAATCATGTTTACATTACAACACACAAAAGGCTACAACTGCGCAACATTTTATATTTAATTGCAAATGGTCACTATTTATTTGGTGTTTTATATTTTATGTTTTCTTTTGCGTTTTTTCTGTCCCTTAGCCTGATATTCAGACTGAATGACTATTTCATTACCACTATTCAGTCTGACATTGCCTCCTATTAGCCGGTTTCTATTGGAGGAGGATTCCATTGTTTTCACTAACCTATCACTAAGCCACTCTGACACCGATCAACTGCGTAGCCACATGTACAGTAAACTCAATGGCTATAGGTTTTATTTTCTGATTCAATTTATATTTTAAGAATAAAGGTCAATGATGACAAAACATGTTGCTTATGCAAAGAAAATCAGTTAGTTAAGAATGTGATATTGAATTCACCTGGCCACAAAGGCGCTGAGTGGTTTGAATGTTACTCTAAACTGGAAAATGGAAAGAGCAATAGGAGAAGTAGGAGTCTGGAACCAGGCTAATTGACACTTAATCATAATTTAAATCTTGTAAAATTCTCCTCTGGGATTGATTTACTAAAATTAGGTTGTCTGATGTTTGAAGGGTTTCATTTACTACTTTGTGTCTAAATAAAACCTCCTAATGTATACATACAGGTGTTGTTATATTAGTTATCGTGTGTGTGTGTGTGTGTGTGTGTGTGTCTAATCCCCCCCCCCCCCGGCTTTGAGAATGCCTGAGACCTACCTGTCGCCGAGGAGGTGTTGTTCTCTCACCATGGTAACCAAAGGCTGCTAAGAACACACCTGCGAAAGAGTGAGTGAAGGAGAAGTAGAATGGGAGAGAAATGATAAGAAAGGGTAAGTAGAAGTGAGTAGAAAAAAAATTGCAGAACAAAGATCAGAGAGGTAGGGTGTTTATTACAAATATTCAAATATTACAAATATTCTGACGAAAATGTAACTACTGTATATCTGGACACAGGATTAAATGTGTGTTTTTGGTATTTTTGGTAAGTCCTCGACTATGCTTCCTCGATATAAATCCACATGCTGACATTCGGGATGAAAGGATCCCCTGGGTGCATACTTTTAGTTTTCACTGTCCATTGACTTCCATTGTTTTTGTAAAACATACTTAGTGTGTCTACAAGGCTGCCATCATATTCTCAAGATATGTCGTTATAATCCAATTGTTTTAGTGTTTAATTGAACATATAGGCTATTTGAATTTTTAATTCAGAATGGAAATACAGTTTACCTCAAATTAATCAACAATAAGACAATTTGAAAGGGATTGTGATTCTGATTTCAGGTTCATCACATACCATGAGCATGGGATTACTTTATGACAAACATTAGCACAAAGATGCAATGTCTGGGGTTGACAAAGTTCAATATTGCTTTAAAATGCATGAAAGTCAATACTGGCAACCATGTCTTTGCATGACCTATCATCAACTTCAATAAAACTATACCATACTAGTTAATTTACTTCTGTTTGAAATGTTTGGCAACATTTTTGACATTATCTCAAACAATAATTATTGCCCATTCTTACCAATTTACACCAGACATTGTATTTTCCTGGAAGAGATAAATGCTTTATAGAGAAACGCAGCAGAGAAGAATGAAGGCATACATAGAGATCATTGGACGAAAGAGAAAAAGGCGATTGATGGAGTGAAACAGAGCAGTGGTGAGAGCAGAGAGATGCATTCTGGTAGATGTGACAGCATCCCTTAGCTGTTACGTAAACTGCTGTGGTGTCAATTAGACATATTGAATTCACCCCCCTAGCGTGGAACGTGGGCTAGGTCTGTGCATGTGACTCTACACCACCCCCCCACACACACACACACACACACACACACACACACACACACTAGAATGCAATATCTTATGCGTCAGTTTGCATGTGTGATCAGAGTCAAGTGCATTACATTTGTAGTGGCATTAAGGTTGTGTGTTAGAAGTATGTATTATGTGTAAAACAGCAATGTGTGTGTGTGTGTTCTGTCCATATGCTTCCTCTGGCATACAGCTCTGTTTCAGATGATAAGGATTAAAAATGATCCAATGTTTTGAGTGTGTGCAATTCAGAGAGAGAGAGCAAGCACGTTTTAGGGATACGAGCCAGTTTGTGTGTGATTTCGGTGAAGCTTTTAAGGATGCTAAAATGTGTTGCCATTACCTAGCCAACCTAGCCTAACTATATCTTAGTTCTTAGTAGTTCTAAAAGAAACTAAGCACAAAATGTAAGGAAATGTTTTTGGGTAGATTATTTCTTTGTTGTAACAATGCTTCTTGGAAATAAATCTTATACCATTGGAAAGCCTGATTATTTCCCTTTTAAATGGTGCCACATTTGTATGGAACATGCATTTGTGGGATGAGCAACTGAGCTGAGTATGTGGGTTGCGCCCATGACAAATTTGCCATATCGTCTCTGACAATGCCAAACAGCTTTTCTTTGCTGTTACATCTCCCTAACTGGAAAAACAAGGCTTGTCATCATTGGAGGCAATCTCAATGTAAAGAGATATTGAGATGAAATTCTGCAACCAGTGGCAATCCCATATCTCCACAGTCTGGGACCAAACTCCTCCAAGATGACAACGCTTGTCCCCACAGAGCGGGATTTATCAGAGACTAGCTCCAGAATTTGGGAGTTGAGAGGATGGAATGGCCTGCCAGCAGTCCTGACCTCAACCCCATTGAACACTTGTGGGATCAGCTTGGGCGTGCTGTTCGTGCCAGAGTGAGAAACACAACCATGTTGGCTGACTTGCGACAAATGCTGGTTGAAGAATGGGATGCAATCCCACAGCAGTGTGTGACCTATGAGCACTGTAGGGATTGGAGAAGAGACGAGTGCAAGTTATTCAGCACTCAGGTGGGGTAGGGGCATGTGCTTTGAGTATCAACCCAATTTGAGTTTCAATATCATTGTGTGATGTCACACACAGTATGTCCATTTACAGATTATGAGTAATCAATTAGGAGAAATTCTGAATTTCTTTAGAGTTATGAGTTTCTTTCCTGAAGACATGTCTCCATTCCAGGCTTTCACCAGATAAAAATAACAAATGAATCAACTGGGAGGTGTTGCGATATGATATACTGCATAACCAGTATTAAAATAGCTAATTGAAAATCTAGTCATGTTTCTTGTTACTAAAAAAACTATTTAAATCAGTTTTCTTCGTAGCATTATTTAAAATTAAATCAGAATCATTAGTATAATCTAATCTGGACACATTTTTTCACATAGGAGATATTTTTTTCCTTATTGTGATGGTTAATTTTAACTAAGTATCTGCTGCAGTTCAAGTACTAACTAACCATGTAGGCCTACCTACTTGAGCAGATACATGGGTAGTACTTCAACTGGTGCAGATACTTGCTTAGTACTTCTACAGTAGATACATGCACTTGTAATGGAGCAGATATGTTCTATGTAATTTATATTATCTGTCCAATCTACCTTTCTATGCCACCCCACCCCTCTAAAACACGTACACATTGTCTGATATTACGCTGAGGAGAACAAGCATTCTCTCTTTTTCCCACAACACATGTCCTTCCTTTACAGCGAGTAGGACACTTGACAAATTGGTGAAAGGAAGAGCATCACTCATTTAGTATAAACAGCAATGATCTCCATCTGTATTTTGCTTTGTATTGGGATCTTTGTGTGTGAGTGCAATTGTGTTTTCTCTGACCTCATTTGTGTGTCTGTCCAGAGCCATTTCAGCGTCTGCTTTTGCCTTCGTGTGCACCAATTGTGGCTCTACGAATGTTGGCTGTGGAGGCGTGAGGAGTTTGATGTGTGGACCAGACCGTGCCACGTTGGGATTTAAGAGGGGTGGCTGGTCTTACGGTGGCAGCACATGGTGTTCCGGTTTTGCCAGGCTTTCAGTGTCCGCCCGCCCCCGCTTGTACGCCTACTGGCTGTGTCCAACACACACACACATGCACACACACACACACTGCTCCAATGCACCGGAGATTATAGTGCAGCGCTCTAGGGACACAACATGGGCTTTCTCTGATGTAGGCGACACGTTTGAAATGTAATACACACCACAGACTCTCAAGTTCTGTGTGAGTAGGCTATTGTGTGTGTGAAAAAGGAGCTTGCCTCTATAGACACACACACACACACACAATGTCCCCCTGTCTCAAGAGCGGTGTCCTGTAATAGCTTCCATGTGACTCACCATGACTAAATTAACAGTGTACTGCTAGTAGCCATTATCTAGTGTCTTTGGTGTGTTTGTGTGTAAAGGTATGCATGGCTAATCCCTCTATAGTGCACAGGTTTGAAATCCCATTGAAACCACCACAAGATTTCCTGAAGGTACAATAAATATCCTACACAGCTGCAGACACACACACACACACCTAGACAGAAATTAGACTATACAGCACTTCCCACTGTGCTCTCTCATACACACACATACACACACACACACACACACTAGCCATTAAATCCTTCACATACACTGGTGAACTCACTTGGTTTTTATTCTGGGATGGCTATAAATTATCTATTTCCCACCATAGTTGCTGTGACCATGAACCCAGACATTTTTGGATATGAATTATTCACAAACTTGTGAGAAAATCACAGGCCACCATGCTTAGACATTTCCAACATGACGTAACATCCTGTACATGGGTATTTGCTCTGACTACAGTAGCTGCTGCTGTAGTCATTATTGTTAATATGACTGTTACATGCGATTAGCCTAAACAGAGAATCACACATGTATAGAAATGTTCCCTCGGTGGTTTTATACAGGTAACTACTTTATTTGTGTCAGGAATTCAGAGAGCATAGGCTCACATCGTTCTCTACCACTTCCTCTACAACACTAGGGTAACACTGTTGACGTGCGGAGTGGATGACAGCTGTAGAAAGTGCTTTTATTTTCCCGCAAAGATACCTTGGTAGGTCAAACAGAAAGATGCCATGGAGGCATTTGGATCTAAGGTCTCTATGTTTTCCTCTCTCTGTCTGCTCTGTATCCCAACACAGAGAGAGGTGGGGTGTGGTGGTGGTGGGGGGGGGGGGGCGATCGCGCGCAAAGGGGGCAGGACTTATGACCACGGCGCCTATTAAGAGGAAACTTTGTGTTTTTGTTCTCCAAGTTCAGCCTTCTCTCTCTCTCTCTCTGCTCAAGCGTGCATCGCCCGTCTCTCTGAGTCTTTCTCTATCTCTCCCTCTATTTCTCGCTTGTTTTCTTCCCCATGCTTTTCTTCTTCACTCGTTTGTCCAGTTTGAACAGAAAAAAGGATGCGCTTTGCGACGAAATACGCGCTGAAAGTAGTTTATCTGAGCCATAGTGACGCGGTCCCGTGGCCGTTATAACGGTAACGGGTGACCCAACCGTGTGTCTGCTGTTGGAGTAGCGTAAACGGCCATGCCGCTGTGGACCGGACTTCTCCTGCTCTGTCTGCTTAACCCAGGTCTGGGCTCCGCCGGGATCTCAGCTTTCCCGTCCTCATATTCTCCACCTGCGAACGACTCACTGATCCCACCTGCCCGCCGGGCGGAGGGGCTCGTGCGGACCGTAGACCGGATTTATCACGGCGGGGGGAAAGTGGGCTACCTGCTCTACCTGGACGGGGGCCGGTTTCAGTTGGACATGGAGAGGGACGAAGCGGTACTCTCGCAACACATCAGCCCGAGGTACGTGCTCGCGATGTTGGGGGCGGACAAGGGCGCGATTTCTGCTCCTCCGCTCCGAGAGTGCGTATACCGCGGGACCGTGAACTCAAACCCAGAATCCCTTGCCGTGTTCAATCTGTGCGGCGGGGGTCTCGAGGGCTTCTTCGCCGTGGAACACGCGCGCTACACAATCGCGCCGATCGTCAGGGCGAAGGGCCACGAGCACGACGTGCGCGCGCTGAAGGACAGGGACGCGGAGAGCGCGCTGCACTTCTTCACGCGCGAGAGTTTCAGCTTTGAGGCTATGTCCGTGCGCAAGAGCTGCGGCACCCGCGAAGGGCGCAGGCGCAGGCACACCGCCGGTAAACGCAGGGGGAAAGGGCGCGGGAAACGGAATCGTGGACGGAACGGCCACATTTCTTCTGACGACGAGCGGCACGGCGGGGGCGGCAGGACGCACTGGAGCCGCTTATTAAACGCAGTCTCTCTGGAGACATGCGGCGCGCGGCGCAAAAGATCCGTTTCCCGCGCTCGGCACGTGGAGCTGCTGTTAGTGGCGGACGATTCTATGGTGAAGAAATATGGCAAGGACCTATATCACTACCTACTTACGCTCGCCTCCATCGCCTCAAAACTGTACGGGCACGCAAGCATCGAGAACCCCATCCGACTGTCGGTGGTGAAGGTGACGACGGTGGGGGAGAAAGAGAAGGGGCTCGAGGTCTCCAAGAACGCCGCCACGACGCTCAAGAGCTTCTGCAAGTGGCAGAACCAACAGAACCCGCTGGGCGACGACCAGCCGCGCCACCACGACGCCGCCATTCTCTTCACCAGGCAGGTAAACAAACAGACCCCAACACACGCGCGCGCGCGCACACACACACACACCTTCCGTGCACCAGAAAGGTTGGCGCACGGTCCCCCTTCTCAGCAGCAGCTGCGTGTAGCGCCCCGGTGTGATGTCAGACAAGGACGTCTCGCAAGTTTGTTTTGCTAGCGGTATGGTTTAGGCAACTTTAGGCTGCTAGTCACTTTTTATTCAAAAATAGACTACAATAGACACGAGTAGCATAAAACAAATAGTCTAATAAGGTTATATAACTAGGCCTTATTGTAAATAACACACAATGAAATAATAATGAAGCATTAATCAAAACGAGTGTAACGGACTGTTCTCAAGGACTACAGAGGTAGATTACTTTACTACATTACTTCTTGGCCTACTAGCCTACTATTACTACTGCTAACAGCCTATCACCACGCTCGCGCCTTTCTTCGCACGTGCACACTTCCCCGCGCGTTGATACGCAAAGAAAAAAGTTGGCAATGTATTTTTGCTGCTGGAGCACTATAGGCTATTTGCAATATAGCCTATTGGAAATATATTTTCTTTCCATATGGGTGCTGTTCTAGGCGGGCTCCTCTGTCTCCAGCCGCCTCCTCCCAGTCCCCTGACAGCACGCGCACGCCCGTGGCACGCAGTCACGCACACGCCCGCAGCACGCAGTCACGCACATTCTTCACAGGCAGGGTAGGACCATGAAGTTGAAATCGTGCCGCTTGGGTGCATTTCAGAAACTCCCTAAATCCCTTAAAAGTACTGTTGCCTTTGCTACCCTCCTCTCTCTCTCTCTCTCTCTCTCTCTCTCTCTCTCTCTCTCTCTCTCTCTCTCTCTCGCTCTCTCTCTCTCTCTAATCACAGGAGTGGAGCCTGGTGTGTGTAAGTCAGGCCC
>JAOEHI010000012.1:2066210-2083653 GCA_025447815.1 Percopsis transmontana
AGTGGTGCCACCCTTCAATGTTTTATAAGGTGCACAGAGAACACGTAAAGAGCAGGTTGTTAGCTGGTATAAAACCTGCACTATCATTGTCTGTGATCATGGTCTAAAGGATACCGTTTGACCACTTGCAAGTGTACTAAACTTAACAGAAAGATGTTCGTTGTGCAAGTCATTTTATAATGAAAATTCTACAATAGTTACAAAGTAATCTCAAAGAGTTTCTATATTCATCTGTCCACAGTTAATTGAGACGATTTTGTACTGTGGCTATTCTCTATACATATTTGTTCATAAGTCTACCATATGCAAAACATTGAACAGGCATGGAGTTCATGACAGGAGGATACATTGCTGTGTGCTTAACATTTTCCAAAGAGCACCTTGACACTGCGACAATGCTCTGGGAAAATGTTTTGTGGATGGATCGGGAGGAACATGCAGCAGTAAATATGGTGTAAAAATGGCACCACATAACATGAAAACATGTGACATGACCTCGAGCGAGCCATTCACACCAGACATCTTAAGAATACGGCTGAGCTGAAACAGTTCCGTAAGGAGGAATGGTCCAAATATCCTCCAGAACGTTGTGCAGGTCCGACCAACAGCTACCAGAAGTGCTTGTTTTAAGTTACTGCTGCCAGAGGAGGTTCGACCCATGGTTATTAAATCAGTGGGTTCACTTACTTACCCCCCCAGCACTGTGAAGGTTTGTGTATTCAATATAGACAGACACATAATTATACTATCTTAAGTGCATTGCGTTTATCTGTATTTGTGACTTCGATTTAGATCATATCACATTTTATTACCAATTCATGCAGAAAAACTGGAAATTCCACTGAATATGTATTAAAGCAGTATTATTATTAATAATACAGTGTTTAAGCAGTATAGTTTAATAAAATGGGTATTGTGTGTGGGACTTGGTTGATGTGCAGAAGAAGAAACAACGGTTGTTCAAAATTCAAAACTTTATTTCTGAACCACTGGAATAGACTGCTATCTACCTCTGCCTTTTGCATCTTAAAAAGAAAACCAACATACATAAAAGAGACACAGAACGTGGACAGCTGGTGGCACAGCGCGCATTACCACCAGAGTCTCCGTCATTGGACGGGACAGCTGGGCGGGCCAACGGTTTTCTGCCATCAAGAGAACACTGAAGGTTGAATGGGGGGTGGGGGGGGTGGGTGAACGCGTTCATTGAGGGCATGTCAAGAAGCGTTTTCCCCTCCAGTAAAGCCATCCCCAATGGTGTGCACTGTTGGTTTACTCATATTCCGCAATTACTCAGCGTGTACCAACATTGAGGAACACATTGGGATTATGTTAAAGCCTACACACCTAATTCCATTATTATTTGTAAAACTGATTTTACACATTACTGCCATTTTGAACAACAGTTGAATATACAGTTTGTGTGCATGTGAAGTCTATTGTTAAACAAATTACAAAACATACAAGTTGGAAGCACTGAATAATTTCCCCACTGCTATGGCACTAACACAACCGACATGGGACAATTGTAGCTTCAAACACTCACACTTCAAAACCCCTGGCTATTAAAATATCAACCAAACACCAGCTGTCATGTATAGCATAGCAAATAATACCATTAGTTTATTTCATATCAAATGATCAAAAAAAAAAAAAGTCACTCATTTCACCTCGGAACAGTTCTTTTTCCTCCATCCCAGATAAGGCGGATTTAATTTGTTCGAGTGTAACACGTGGTGAATAGATGGGGAAATATGGCCGCTTGATTCTGGAGCAAAAGATTTGTAGGAAGCCTTTCCAGAGCAAAAAAAAACCAAACAGTTAAATCCTTCCTCTTGAACATGAGCCTTGCACCAGTTTGTGACTACAGGAGTCTATTAAATTGTGCCAGACTCAATTACATGGAATGCTGAAATTATACAACTTGAATTTCTTAAGGGAAACATTTCTTTTAAAACAATAACAGCCCAGTGAAATATCTGCCCCTAAAAATAAGAATCTATCCTTAAGTGCCCGAAATGTCTAGCGCGAGACTCACAGAATACACCTTCAGCCTTCCTTAAATGTAAGGTCAACTTTCTGGACAACGGTGCAGGGCATATGGGGTTTGAACCAAAATTTCAGAGCAAATTCAGCGGCTAGAGATGGAGTCATTTAGCTTAAATCCAAACAGAAAAAATCTCTTTAACCAGAGATAACCTCTACTAGAAGTTGAAACAAAAACACTTTTTGAACTCTTTATCTATTAGAAAGCAAAAATACAGCTAAACAAGGCTCAAGTCAAAACACACCATATTCTCGGGCTCAACCGACTTTAACCCAATCCAAACTGGAGAGGACACCCGGAGTGTTTCACTGGTCAGTCACCAAGGTAACAGGGTTGAGGTAGAAACGTGTCCCGGGTTAAAAGGACCGACGTTTTCATAAGCTCCCCCAGCCAGAGAGGTGCCAGGCCTCAGCTTACACAGGCACACCACACACACACACACACACACACACACACACACACAGATAGTCAGACAGACTGTCTCTTCGTGGCACTGGTCTGTCAGACCATCTGAAATTCCTGGGTTCCTTTGTGAGCTGGCAGGCAGAGAAAACCATCTATGGTGACTGGGTGTTAAACACTCCAAGCAGTTAGCTTATGTTTACACTTATCAGCTTGCGGGCCATATCCCACCTCTGTATTTGCCATCTAGTGCAACAAGCACATCCCATGCTAGCTTACATGTGAAGACACTGGCTTCCCTTTGATATGGTAGCTACAATTAGTCATCTGAAGCTTCCCTTCCCTCACGTTGCGCCAACCACGGGCTCAAAACGACGACAAATATTTCCTTTTTAAAAAAGTTCAAAGTTATCCTTATTCCCTAAATGAAAATAGTTGAGTCTAAGTTCCACCCTTATTGTCAGAGAGAAATGAGACTAAAAAGATTCCATAATACTTTACCGTTGACTTGTGGGTAATGAGAAAGCACATTAAATAGTTGGACGTAACATAATACAGTGGCTTGTTACCACGAGTGAAATGGCCGAACGACTTTATTTCTAGCCGGGGGGTGGGGGTTTACAACAGAAAACTAATAAGACCGGGGCACAACTAAAACAAGAAGATAACAGGACGTCAAGGACTTTTGTTACACTATTCTAAAGCCTTGCATACAAATTCATCAAGCAAGCCAAAAAAAAAAATGGTTTGTTGGCTGTGTTTCAGCAAAAGAGAAGCGGGAAAAAAAAGAAAATTCCAATTGTTTCCATTTTTGGTTTGACAGTTTTACACCGCCTGGGCTTGTGGGTCGGTGAGCAGGCGACGGCTGTCCTCTGAACGTGCAGAGGGCCTTGGCGAGTGCGGAACTTTGGCAAAAAGGTGAATGAGCTGGCAGCCACGCCCTTCTGGGTTTGCGGAGGGGGGGGGGGGGGGGGGGCGGCAGCAGCTGTTGTCCGTGAAAAAAGCGCCCGCCCTCCCCAAAGAATAGGAGGAAGAGATTGGGGGGTGGGTGGTGGGGACGACTTACATCGACTCAAACTCGTCGATGCGTTGCTTGGTGTTTCCCTGCCGGATCTGCCGCAGGGTCTTGTACTTGTCGCGGCCTGCCTTGACGTTCTCGGCGTGCAGCATGTCGTTCTGCGTCTTCTTGGTGTCGTCTCTGGCGTCGGCCAGCTCTGAGCTCAACGTCTGGGGGGGGGAGGTGGAGCGGGAAAGTACATTACCAGTCACACCAGAATGCCATTGTGGTTGGTTGGGCAACCAAATAGCTTCCCTTATCAAAAGCCGCTAATGTAAGGCCACGTTTGCCTATACCACAGCTGAATCATTTTAGACGTGGATCACATACTGGGGTCAGCATATTAGAGGTAACCCTTTTACACGAATGGTAAACCGGGATTTTTCATTGTGAAAGGTGTATTAGTTGAAAGTGTCTAAAGAACATTTAAATACTAAAATAAATATTGCTGTGCAGAAGCTATAATAATAATAATAAACATTAAATTTTTACTTTCAAACTTCATGTTGAATTTCATCATCCCAATATCTTCCATTATATTTTCCCCCTTCGCTCTGCCCCCTGGTGGACGCCCGGGGGAGCGGTTCCTCACCTGCAGCTGCTGTTTGACGCGCTCGTTCTTCTGGGCTTCTGTGACGCGCTCCTCCTCGCTGCGCAGGTCCAGCTGGCTCACGCCCTCGTTGGAGAGCTCGGCGCTGGCCTCGGCGTGGTTCTCGTCCTGCTCGTCGTGCTCGCTCTCGCCGTGCCCGCCGGCCACGGGCGTCATCACCGTCTTCAGCTCCTCCTTGGTCTTCTCCAGGTCCTCCTGGGCCGACATGGCCTGGGGGAGGGGAGGGGAGGTTATTACAGGACTGGATGAGTGCTAGACAGCAGAAGGTATACTATACTACGTTACTATGTACATTGCTATTGCTTCATGGTTGACCCAGTAGCATAGTCAGTAGAAAAGTAGAAGTATAGTAAGTAGAAATTCATTCATTATCATTTATTTTTCAAACACGGGGGTTCCATAGTAAAAACAAATGTACAATTATTCAAATGATGAAACATTGAAGTTAAATGTGTCACCTTGTGCTGCCACTCAATGGCCTCATCCTCCTTTTTCCTCTTGGCGTCCTCCAGCAGAGCGATCTTGGCTGTGAACTCCCCCAGCTCAGCGGCCTGCGGGGAACACAGCAGTCATGTTGACATAACACACACACACACACACACACACACTAGAACTACACACTACATCTACACGAACCAGTTGCTCCTGGTTCTTCATCTGGTCCGCGGCCTGTCTCGCCAGCTCGGCCTTGGCCTCCTCGGCTGCCTGCCTCTCTCTCTCCAGCCTCTCCGCCTCCTCTCTCGCCCGCTGCCGCCCCTGCTCCAGCTCCAGCGCACGGCGTGTCTGCTCCTCCAGCTCTGTGAGCGCGCACACACACACACACACACACACACAGTTAAGACCTGTTCTGTCATGGCTTCAAGTGTCTGACAGAGAAGGTAGGAAGGAAGGAAGGAAGGAAAAGTCTGAAGCTAAGTCAAAGAAAATAAAGAAAAGGCAAAAGAAAGCTAGTAATTAAACAAATTAAAATTTAAAAAAATAAAGCAACAGAAAAGGATGAAGGAAAGAGAAGACTTGCCTTTCTGGGCTTTGAGCGTCTGTTCCTCGATCTTTTTCAGTCTCTCCATCAACTCGTCTTTCTCCCTCTCTATCCTTTCCTTCTCTTTCTCTGCATGCTCACGCTTTTTCTTCTCATTCTCCAGCTGGGCCCTGCCAAGGAGCAAATCAAACTTCATTTGTATCAAGGATATGTACTGCACGTTTATTTTATTTCTTTTTCCATTGAATTTCGTGAATTATTTTAGAACTAATTCAGAAAATTTTTAATAAAAATAAACCTCAATTGTTCGTGACACAAGTACATTCTGACAGTAAGTAGTACTGCTGGGGTACTTTTACTTAAAACAAACAACAAAAACAGTACTTCCAGTAATACCATCAAAAGACAATCTGCTCCTCATATGTACTGGCGCCCCCTTGTGGTGGAAAACAGAAGGCAGGCTTCAGCCAAGAACAAATAAGGTAAACCTACTTCTTCATCACCTTAACCCCCGCGCATACGTGCGTATTAAAGTGTGATAATGTAGTGCACATTTCAGGTGCATTTTACTAAATATATTCCCCATGACTGCAGTCTAGTTTTTCATGACAAATATTTGTCAATGTGGATGTGCGAATATATCAAAGTGTGTTGTGGTATATGCATTTGAGGTGTCAGGTTGCACTTTCTCTGGTGTGGCTGGTAAGTGAGAATGTGTGTGTGAACGTGGGAGGGTGGATGGCGTGTTCTCTGCGGGCACCTCTCCATCTGTTTGTGGTGTTTCTCTTCGCGGGCCTGAGCCTTCATCTGCTGGACCTCGATGGTGTCTGGCTTCCTCCTCCGCATGTACAGCTCGTGGTTCCCCATGCACAGCGCCAGGATGCGCTTGTTGATGCGCAGGCGTGGCGCGTAAAACACAAAGTCCTGGAGGGCAGAGAAAGTTACACTTCAGACCTAAGTAGTGCGGAGAGGTTGGATTGCCATCAACTAGGTGTGAATGACGAATCCATACAAATATCCGTCGTCATGATACTAAATTAATAATTACAGTAAACGGTTCAGAGCTCTCTGACCCGATTATGGATCGATTAATGAATATCTTGTTTGATTGTTTTAGATTTTGACAACTGGTTCCAACTGGTGTCTCTTTAGTTAAGCAAATTTTAACTCAATTAATGCCACATTTGAATCAAGTAATAGCCATTTTATTTTGAATTTATATAAGAATTTAATAAGTTCTGTATTGATTCAATGGTGCTACAAACCGTGGAATCGATTTTCCAATTCTAAAAATAACTAAAAAGGGTTTATGCACAAACACTCACCGGAGCTTTTTTGTCAATAGGCTTGATGACAAACTTCTTGTCATTGAAGGATATGTTTCTAATCTCACTCCAGGGGAAGCCAATCTTTGGTGTTAACCTGCAAGGGAAGAAA
Organism: Percopsis transmontana; assembly: GCA_025447815.1. NCBI lineage: Eukaryota > Metazoa > Chordata > Actinopteri > Percopsiformes > Percopsidae > Percopsis > Percopsis transmontana. The sequence continues at coordinate 2,072,743 of JAOEHI010000012.1, forward strand.
GCAAGAAATGTCCTGGTTATCAAGGCCCACAAATAACTCCGCTACGAACACACAGAATTCTGGTAGGACAGTCCTTCACCGGCGCACGTGCTACAATATCTAGACAGCAGATGGCGCCAGGGATAGTGCAAGATAACAGGAGAGTTTCTCAGCATTTCTCACAAACAAGATCTTCAAGCGGAGGTGTCAGGCTAAAATGGCTGACATGTTAATATTGTGGGTGTAAACTTTAACCGTTATTACGATAACTGAGGTAGGAGGAAGGAAACAGGAGGAGAAATGAAGACCAAAAACTGTACAGAAATAGAAGGAAAGGAGGACTGGACCAGCCAGGGGTTAAAAGGGCTGAAGAGAGAACTGAACTGTACACTGTGAGGAAATGCGGGTGAAATCCTGTCTTTCTTCCACGCAGAAAAAAGCCCCTGTTCGGAAAGACTCTCCTACAACAGACTTTGACATCTTCCTTTGCCACCCCCACCCCTAAATTCTATAAATACATTTCCATAAATAAGACCTAAACTCATTTCTTCCACATGAAACATTGGCACAGACACTGCTAAAGATGAAATTACGACGACAACGACAAGACATAATTTGTGTACAAACTTGATGTGTAAAAGAAGGGCAATACATTGTGGGCTACTCTAATGATCGTTTCATTCATTGTGATATGATTGTGATAGACTTTGAGGCTGGCTTATCGTCTCTTTGCTGCCTGGCGCCGCCCTGAAGCGAAGAAGGCTACAATGACGACACTTTAGGGGGGTTTCCTGTGAAGGACGTGCCCTGTGGTTTCAACAGAGAGCCCACACAGACGCATAACATATCGAGTGTTATGCAGGTCAAACGCTATGTACAAGTACTAGTTTGGGCGTCAGTGCCAATTGTGGCCGCGGCGGGTGGCATTACTTGTCTTCGTGCTCGTAGATGTTGAGGCCCAGGGCGTCGACACCCAGCCACAGCTCCGTGCCCTTCTTGTTCTTGATCTCGAAGTAGTTGACACCGTACATCTCCAGGTCCTGGGCGATCTTCAGGTACTCCATCATAGAGTCCTCTCTAAAAAGGAAGAGGAGAGCGGTTAAAACAGTTCAGAAACGGCTTGAATTTACAAGGTTTTCAGTTGCATAACACGGTCAATTTTAAAAATGGTGTTTATCCAACTAGACCTAACTTTCCCTCAGGAAGGGTAGGTCTGGTTGGATAAACCCTTTCACCTTGTTTTCATCTTTGCAGGTGAAAAAAAAAAAGAATAAATAATGTTTAATACAGTAAATTTATTTTATTGAATATGTTGGACTTACCACCCCTACTACTACTACTACATTCCAGGATTAAGATTGACAGCTAAGGTACAGAAATCTGAAATGTCTATAGATGATTTTGCCTACAGATGGCCTTGTTGCTAAAGCACCATGGAAACACTGTCAATTTTAATAATGGTAAATAATTCCATTATCATCATTATTTATATAATTTAGAGACCCCGTTATATTTTGAAAGAGTATCTACCCACTACACTATAATACGTACTAGCTTAAAGCCCATGTACACCAACACAGGTGTATATGTAGCTCAATTAGACCTCTTTCTAGCTGGGTGGAGCTATGCACCAAACTGCATACACTCAAAATGACCCAATCACAAACGAGGTGCAAGTTGTGCCCCTCTAACCGGTGCAATAATGTTGACACGGGAGAGTCAACATCTCTGTGAACAGTACACCTATGTGGGTGGAGAGGGGCATAGTGCAATTTCTTTTGATTTTGTCAATTATAAAATAAAATAAAAGTGAACATTTGATATTTGTATTAATGCGTAAATAACCAGACACAAACAGAGCTAGCTCTATTCAACAACAAGCACAAACGTGTATAGTATAGGACTTCTTTTCTTTCTTCTAATGTCACCACAAATGACAATTCCTTCCCGAGTCCCCATAAAACATAACAAGTTTTAAAACACACCTGAGCATTCCTCTGTGCTCTTCATGCCAGGTCTGTATCCTGTCCTCCCACTGTTCCTTAGTCAGCTTGTGTTGCTCCAGAACTCTGCACACGCGTACACACACACACACACGCACACACACACAGTGACTTTAACTTTTATGAAAAAAATATTTTTGATTCATTAATTTATTTATACACGCATGTACCTCTGTGGAAGCAACCTGTCATGGGTGAGGTATCCGGGCTTGTGAATCTCTTTGTTATAGTCAGCGTACTTCGCCTGGACCGAGTAGGAGGCCAGCAACACGGCAGTTTCCGGGGGACAGTAGTTCTCGTCATTCAAGATGGCCTCCTTCACCTGGGAGAGAAGCAAAAGAACAAACCGAAACAAATGAAAAATATTTTTAAATGCTCTCGTTTTATTCTAAACCAAACCAGCCAGATCTGGGGATATACAGAGGCACAAAAGGAAATGTTACTTTCATATAAAAGTAACATTCGAGATCAAGTCATTTAAAATTATTATTATTTATTTTTTTTTGCAACATTTGTTCCTTAAGACAGAAACTGTGTCCTATAAAACAGTTGAGACACATTTGACACCAGGTGCGTTTCGCTGCTAACCTGAACCCTGATTCTGACAATCCTAACTAAGCCTCTTGCTATATGATGTCATCAAGGTGCGCCAGGGAAGCGTTCGGTTGGTCACCTGCAGGAAGAAGAGCCGCTGTGTGATGTCCTGGATCAGTTCCTCTGAGACGTCCTCGGGGAAGAACTTGGCTCTGAACTTAAACTGCAGCGGGTTCTCCTTCTTAACGTCCTGCTGGGTTACCTTGAAGAATTATTATTTTATATTAAATCAATTGTAAATCCATGTTTATACTGTAACCACAAATCATACATGATCCTTTACTCATCTTCTTTTGCGGGGAAAAAGAAGCACTACCCACACAGATGTAATTTTAGCCGTTTAAAACCCCTTCTCAGGTCTAAGGTGGGCGGAGCTATGCTGAAAATCTGCTGAGGTCAGCAAACAGCATAGTTAAAAAGAACCAATCATAAAGAAGGATGGTCAGTTGTCCCACCAAAACAGGTGCAACCAAAATGTCATAGGGACAGGGGCAGGACATTAACCAAGGGGCTTTAATAAACACATTTATTGTACACTACAGTGAGTTATTAAATAATAATAAATAAATAAAACGAATTAACATCTGTAATAATTTCTTGTCTAGGGATACAAAACAGTCTGATATAACCAGCATTCAACCAATCAGCTTTGATCGTATCACTTCAACAAAACATATCTGCAGAAAAAAATAGTATAATATGATACAGTAAAAAAAAAAAAATGTATCACGCCATTATCAGCCATAATAGATGCATGTGTGCAACCACACACACAGAAAGGTTTCCACTGTAGCTGCTCTTGTTAAAAGGGCTGGAGGAACTCTTTAGGGGACACACACACACACACACACACACACACACACACAACAGTATTTCAGTGCTTGGGGAATGTTCTGTCGTGCAAACTCACATCGACACACTACATCTCCCACACACACACACACACACTAAGTGCTTTAGAGGACATGTTGGCTCGGGCGCGTGTCTGGGAACAGAGTACATGCTAGCCTCCAGACCACAGCACAGCTTCCCAACACAATCACAGGGACAGACAGAAGAGAAAAAAAAGAGAGGCCGTATTGATATAACAAAAAGGAGAGAAGCAAGATTCACACAGACAGGGGAAAAACAGAGAAAGATAGGAAGCAAAATAAATAAAAAATAAGAGGCTAGGGTTAGAACAGATTCAGAATGACAGAGGGGGGGAATAGTTGTGCACCTTCTTGTTGAGCTTGAGCCAGGTACTGTAGCCTTTACTGTCCACGTACTGCAGGCCAAAGAACCACACCTCACGTAGGCCCACAGTCTTCACCACCTGACACACACACACACATTACACCAGCAACCTGACAAACGCCCGTTCTCACCTGGCATAAGATAGCAATAGCATTTACATCAACATCGAAAACTACCTCTAATATTATGGCTTTTAAAACATTGTATTATTAATCCTTTTATTTTTATTATGCTCGTTATAATTACCATTACCACCATGACTAATATGAATTTAAATTATATATTTTCATAAAACATAAATGGGGTCTAAACAGCGACAGTTAGGGGTTATACAACCCTATCAAACCCATGCTGACCTGGTCGAAAAGCTGTTTGCCTGTGGTGCTGGGCTGGATGGCAAACTCCAGCTCCGCATCCATCGTGGTCACTCGTACGTTGATCTAAAACACACACACACACACACACACACACAGAATACTATGTCAGCATATGGGTTTTGGCATATACTGTAGTTTCTGTACAGACACATCTGTGCTCATAGGCACTCCAGATTATAATCATCCTAGTTGGGTCCGTCATTGTTGTTTTAAGCTCTTTATTGCCCTTCCGTAAACCATATATGGCGTACGATGCATTATACGGACAGCGCATCCTTGACAGATCATTGTGTGATGACTGTTGCAGTACCAAACCGAGAGCCCTCGTTATCGCATCTGTGACTTCCTGTGTGCGATGAAGTCATTTTATCTGACTTGTCATCTGCGAAGGTCCCAATTTGGGGCCTCAACTCGGACACAACGGACACATCAATCCAAGTTCTTCATTTATTTCACAGTGCAAAGGGGAAGAGCATTTAACCTTCCGTGTATGCGCGAGTGCGTGTGTGTACTGCGTTGAGTTAAGCGGCCCGCTAAGCCGTCAACTGGGGGGGGCAACCCCGCGCGTGCCGGAAGAGCACAGCGCTGACCTGACATCCTTCCTCTAAAAACACACACACACACACACACACACACACAAGACTGCATGTACTGAGTAGTAGCTTAACCCTGACAGAGAGACTTAAACATAAAACAGACAGAGACTTAACATAAACAGAGAGAAAGGGGAAAGGCAGGGTATCAAATTGTTTTGCCAACTTTTTGAGTGCAGCGAGGGAACACAGCAGAACTAACAAGTGTTTATGGGAGTGAAATCCAAGACAATGGGAAAAGGTACAGACGGTAGGGGGGGGGGGAGCCAAATTGTTCGCCAGTTACGAGATCCATTAATCGTTTATTTCCCATCCCTGCAACAATACCACAAACTCTTTCTCCACCTCTCCCGGTTAGCTTGCTCTCTCCCCTCCACCCCATGAATAATCAATGAATGAACTTGGGCCGCACATAGCCGGGTTCCCTGTCACCACACCATATCTCTGCCATTAATTACCCATGAAAAGCTACACAGCTTTCTCTTCTCTACACTATAGCCATCATGCTAATCCTCGTCAACAAATATTTGGCAACATTAAGATAAAAAGGGGGTGGGCGACATAGAAAAAATAATTGTAATAGTTTTACTATGCATGTACTGCAAGTTATCAGATTTTTGAATTCCAAACAGTGTGCAATTTTAAAGTATGATAGATGAATGGTTTTGTTTTTAAACAAACTCCTTTTAATATTTAAAAATATAGGGTTTGGGGCATTTTCTTGTCATTACTGTAGACTATCACCATTTCTGAATTATCTCCCCGCCCTGTGTATAATATTGTTTTCAGCTAAACTAAAACTTGTGATCAGAGTTTGAAGACATCGACACGTGACTATCTTAGACTTGACCAAAATATATTCGCAGATGGACACCCAGTCGTTTCCTTGCAACAGGAGAGAAGCCGTTTATTTTTAGTTCAAGTCAGGTCCACGACTTAATCCATGTCTGGCAAATCAGCCTTCAAGAGGCTGTAATGCAAGTCTGCATCTACAGGAGATCAGCTTTGTCTGAGACAGGCAATTAGGATGGAACTGTAGACAAACAAAAGGTTGAAATGTTGTAACTGAAGATTTGTAGGTTCTTCACTTGGGGAAGTACCTCTCTAAAATTACAACCAAAACAATTACCTACTGACATTGGCCGCTTATTACCGCACAGCTCATGTCAACGTCAGTGCCACGAGTAAGCTGGGTGTTCGGTTCTACCACAGAGAACTTGAGAGTTCGACTTGCTCCACCGATTTGGTTTCGAGGCTCTCCGGGTAAGAGGTTAAACTTTAGGTTCCAGGAGTTTAGCTACTGTCACGTCACTGAATATTTATTGTATGCAAGCCTGAGTAGTGTCCAAAGAGGAACTTGAGAAATTTTTGAGTGCTGGCCTGGCCTGCAACTTTCAGTGAAAAATGGCGGGGTATATCGTTGCGGGAGCCATGAATGACTTTCATTCATCTGTAAACTGAGGAAAGGTCCCTCGGTCCAGCTGCGATTACTTCTGGCCTGCGAGCAGCTGGAAAGGCCGAGATGTAGCGCTAAAATAACCAAGGAGGTTTGGAGCTAAACGTCTCATTGACAAAGAGAGAAACTGCACTATTTAAAAAAAAAAAAACGAAGGCGGCAAACAAAATGTCTGTATTTTGAGCAAGAAATAAGACTTCAGTACAGTACCGCTGATATTGCAGTCGTTCTCTTGCTTTAGGTCAAAAGATTCATAAATCCCAGCCATTAGCATGCAATATCTATAACAGAGCAAATGCTATGCTCGCCCTACCACAAATACCCCACACTAAACAAAACCACACTGACTGTATTTAGCTTTTCCTTACACTGGATAAATGACTTGTGTCGGCCTTCAGAGGTGAACCAAACAAGCCGGAGGAGAAAGTTAACCCGTTTACGGTTCGTTGGATAAAGAATTAAGACTTAGCATTTGGATGGGAAAGGGGGGGGGGTTGGGAAGGGAGGCGTTTTGGCAAGCGTAGGGCTTTCCGAGAGGCCAGCCTTGAATGACCCGTCACTGATGTCTGTGGGGAGGGGGGCCTGCCATCTACAATCAGCTGCGTCTCCAGCCAAAACAGAACCAACTCCGAGGGCCGAGAGAGCCGTGCAGATAATTTTTTTTCTCTCTCTCTCTCTCTCTCTCTCTCTCCTGAAGCCCTCCCCCCCTGCTCTTAGAGGAGGGGGGACTTTGGCGGTAGCCTGCTCTAGCGTGAAGCCGGCATCCACCCACACAGTGACACATTTGGTGCGTCTGTGGACGGGGCATACGTCCGCCCTAGATCTTACTTCTAATTTTTAACAGTTACCTGATCAATAATCTAGCTTTGTTAGACGGTGTTAAGGAAACCATGGCATGAAATTAACCATTTGTCACTGAATATAAATGTTTGAAATACATCAGCTAGCCAAAAGAGTCTTCATACATTATATTCTTTTTTTAAATTTAAAAAGAGAACATCGAAGAGAACAGCTGAGTGCTAATTTTCATTATCAGCTGTTTTGCCAGCTGTACAGTGCCGAGGGTAATATAAACAATGAGAGACACCAAAATCTCTGGGACAAATTGATTTGCCCAATTCTGATGAGAATCAGACGTGGTGGGCAGCATTTTAAAATCGTAAAATTGACATTGCCGATGGACTGATATTCTTATGTCATTGATAGATGCATTAACAAAACAAAAGGACACGTATATCATAGTAAACTCCTATTAAAAAGCCTTTAATGACACTTCAAAGCAAACTTCAAAGTGACTGAGATGTACTCTCAGCCTAGTTTTCAGCGGTGGGAGGCATGGAAAAGAGGACAGAACAATAAGGGTTATGATGTGAAGAGGTTGCAAAGAAAGCCCCTTGGCATGCATGATTTACACGCAAGAGGGAGAGAGAGCAGCGTTTCTCATTTGCCGGCGGCTTTCGAGAGATTTTTCGATCCTCTGCTCGGTTTAAGTCTGGTCTCAGACGGTCTCTTGTTAAACGTACAGCTGTTACTGTAAGCTGTTTACACGGGCTTTGCCAAGAGGGGCCCTCTGGAAAACACACACCCAAACACTTCAGTTGGTAGAGCTAGCTACTAATCTGGCCTCTAAGCAGCTGTCTGTCTGTCTGTCTGTCTGATTAACCACCCCTCTTCCAACATAGGCCTGGGTGGGAGCGAATAAAGGCAGGATGGCCAGATGGAATCGCAGCATAGACATGCGAAAACGTTTGTTCTCAGGTTCTTCCTGTTGCCGAGCTACGGCAGACTAGCATTGTACTCAAACATACAGTATGTTTGGGAAAGAAAACGTAATTAAATTAAAGTAACAACTAGGGTTTAAGCCCTGTGCTAAACTCACTAATCCTCGTCCATGTCAATCTCTTCCTGAAGAGCTGGCCTGGGTTGATATTATACAGATTCGGAAGTCAAACACTTAATAGCCTACATGCTTACAGTCGACAAGAAAATATTTTGCTTGGTATTTGTATTTAAATTAACCAAATGTACTTGTGTTGTTGTTTTATTCCCCCCAGTCTCCATTGGGTTCAATTGTATCTCAAAAGCTACTGCTAAGTAAATATTTAACTAATGCATACTGGTCATGCACTTTTGTAGTTATATTTTCACAAGATTCACCTTTGTCTGTCCAAAAGGGTTTCACCGCATTGTAGAACTGATTTGAGATACAGTGGAAGACAAAAAACAAACAAAAATCCAAAAAAAAATATTTATGCAGTCGATTTGACTGCATAAATAAAGTCCTATTATATTGAGGTAAGGAAACTATACAGTCAGTTTGACTGGAGTTCAATATCACTTCAAAGCTTTTGTCCATTTGGATAGTGAATAAGGTGAAAGGTCGCAACAGCTGACACAGACTGCCATCCAGAGCCTCCTTTAGCACTCCTACAGGCCTGTCCAAGTCCTAGCAAGCTCCCCCCGCCCCCCCACCGCATTCCATCTCTCACCATCTTGTTCCTGGATCTAATCCATCCTTTCCTTCCCTCTCCTCTTTCCTCACCGTCTCTCCCTCCTTTCCCCAATCGCTCCCCGTCCTTCCATAGAGACAGGATGTTGACACAGACTGCTGGATTTAACAGGGGAACCCACGAAAACAGGCACACGCTAGGACACCAGTAGGGGCCCCTCTTCCTGTGGGCCCATTCAGCTCATAAACAAGCCTCCCTACTGACAGCAGCTAGGGGACAAGACTTAAGAGGGTCAAAGGTAGGACTTGTGAGTGACAGCACAATATTCGGTCCCTCGTCAATAATTCGGGTTATTTTCGCAGAGATCACCATAAACTCTTAGCAACCGTCGTTTGTTCAGAACCTTTGGATCTGAACTCAACAGGAGCAGGGAAACTTGGGTTGATCTGCTAGCAGAGAGATTTCACAGTGGGGCGTTGGATTATTTATATTCAATGTTTTAGCATATTCAAGCCCCGCCCACACAGAAGCAAACTTCACATTTTTCTACACTAGTCAGCGAAAGCTATTAGCTCTGTTGCTTGGTTACAGCTGAGGGATAACACTGACATGTGCATACCAATGTTAAGGGTGCTTACAAATGCCATAAACATCTATATGGAGATATCTGAACTTCTAAAAACAGATTAAAGTTGTTTCTCTTGTCACCATTCAGTTCACATTCTTTAGAAAAATAGCAGTAGTCGCTATTAGCAACATCACATATCCCTACGAACTCCTAACCCAAAACGCAAATGGTCTGTCCATTTTGTGGCGGTCTTTCTTCATTTTAAAAGCAACAATTGAGATAGACTTTGCTGCCGTTTAATGAAGACTCCACAAATCCCCCCGCAGTCAAGTGAAAAAAAACTATTGTGTAATGCGTAATATCTATGACTCATACTGTAAGCCCTGTCCAATCCCGCCTCTAGTGAAATGCCAGCATGACGTCAGCCAGAACGGGATGACTACACGGTGACATCCGAGTGGTTTTGTTCTGGTGCAGCCCGTTTTCCCCCTCACGAGCCTCTGGCATTCTCTACACCCTTGTAGCTGGCAACAATAGCGCCTAGTGTTGAAATCCTGAGGTCTGGTGTGGAGATAGATAGGCCTTCAGGGGTCCTTCAGAGCTCGCTGCACAGTCTGGCCGTTGTTTACTTGAGAGGGGAACTAGGGAAAGTGGGGGGCAGGAGTTGCACTTCCCACAACGCTCGAAATCCGCTTGCCTGCATCCGACGCTACGACAGCTCCGCGGCAGAGCTTACAACGGGTCTGTTTATAGGGGCAGATCAGGCAGGGCCCAACTGGTCACTTCCATGGTAGATACACAGGGCCCCATTCTGGAGAGGGGCCCAAACAGCAGACTCACTGGCGATGCCAACAGTCCAGATTCATTCCTATATGATCATTAGCATTGGTCAGGTCGTGGAGAGACACTCCACAATTTGGGGTTAAAACCAGTAACATAAAAACATCGTTTTGATTTGAAACTCCCAGGGTACACAACCTGCCTGCCTACTCTTCCCCGTACAGCCTCTCACAGACTCACACTATTCTATACCCCTCCTCCTGCAGCCACACGCACTATACTCAAACAGAAACCAAGTAAGCTGGGGTGGAGATTTTGAGTTTGTGGGGCTCCACAACGCAATTGAGGAGAGTACCTTTAACCTCCTTTCACAGCGGCTGATGAACCAGGGCGCGCATTGCTGTCGAGTATATTATGTTTAGTGCATTGTGTACAGAATAGGAAACACCCAGCCACCCCTAATCTATTTGAAATCTATTTCATGGCATGTGTGGACACACTCGACACGGAAATGTCAACACGGCCAATTGCGGTGTTCCGGTAACATTCCACAATATTCTCTAGTTATTGTTCTATACCAAAAGGAAAATGTGAGAGGATACATTTGAGAACAGAATTAAACACAAAAGCCATACCAACAACGTACCAAAAGACACGTTTAGAGCTGGTCCTCCACTGATTTAATAATAAAATCGGGCTAGAATCTAATAATAATTTACATAATCCTGTGGGATTACGAGAGGTCCATCTCATCTGGACTAGACGGTGTGATCCTCTCTTGCAGTTTGTCCTGTTGGGGGGGTCTCTCTCTCTCTCTCTCTCTCTCTCTCTCTCTCTCTCTCTCTCTCTCTCTCTCTCTCTCTCTCTCTCTCTCT
>JAOEHI010000012.1:2083753-2118181 GCA_025447815.1 Percopsis transmontana
CATTTTGAATTCAGCAGTATTTTTTGCAGTGCAAAAAAACAATTTTACTCAAGAGTACAGACATACTGACATACAGACATACATACAGACAGACAGACAGACAGACATACATACAGACAGACATACAGACAGACAGACAGACAGACATACATACAGACAGACATACAGACAGACAGACAGACATACATACAGACAGACATACATACAGACAGACATACTGACATACAGACAGACATACATACATACAGACATACATACAGACAGACAAAATACCGATTGAAGAGCTCCTTCGTGTCCAGGCCCGGTTCATCATCCGTCACTCTCGCCATGAAGTCGCACCCCCTGGAGGTCTCCTCCACGAACTGCGCCAGGCCGAGGGCCAGCGGCTGCAGGAGCACGCAGACCAGAGGGCGGGCGCTGGACTTAAGCCTCTCGGTGGCTACCGCGTCCAGCGCGGCCTCCTGGGTAACGTAGTCCAGCGGGCTGCGGAAAAGGTAGCGGGAACTGCTGGCAGAAGCTGAGCGCACCACGCTGATCTCAGGGTCCCCGGGCCAGAAAGAGATCCGACTGACGCCGGCTGGGAAAAACACATTGAAAATGCATTTCAACGCAGCAAAGAGGTGTTGTGAAGCAGCGATGGCGCGTTAGTGTAAAGCCTGCATTTAACAATGACCACCTGTAATCTCCAAAGTTTGTACTGAACAGACGGGTTTGGAACATCATAATGAAATAGACAGCTTTATCACCAATGTGTAGCGTGTATCAAATGTAATAAGACGTAATATTACAATTAGGTCATTTAGCAGACCCTTTTAACCAAAGACTTACAATTACATGATGCTATTAGATGCTTACAGGCAGGCCAACTCTGGGGCTCGAACCCACGACCTTCTGGCTGGGAGTCCAACGCCTAGACCACTAGACTATCCTAGGCATTTATATCTACTGTATCTGTGACAGCTCTCTACCGTTGATAATCATCTTGAGGCAGGTGGCGCACGGCCTTCTAGAGAAGTACAGGTGACAGTCAGCCAGCGTGTCGCCATGTTTGACGATGGCCACCTGCCCCGCGTGGAGCTCAGGACCCGAGCAGTGGAGACCGACCACCTTGTTCCCCCGCACCACCACCAGCCCCGTTCCCCGTACCTGCACACACATGGCACAGATGAAGCGCACCCAGCCGCAACATCGGAACCCTTTTTCAAGGGACATCCCTGTTTTGGGGGGGGAGGGGAGAGATAATAAGACGGACTTGCACGAGGGGAGGTCCTCGCCTATGATGCTCTAAAATGATTTCTATGTTTTTGTATAACTATATCAAAATACATACATTGCTTACAGGCTGGTCTGTGTCTTTAGTGTGATCCGTAGGGAACAGCTCCATCCACAGACTCAATAGGGTAAAGAGATTCACCTTAGATAACCGGGGGCCATGACCTGGGGGAGACGCACATAGAGTCATAGAGAGAGAGAGAAATAATAATGCGTGTGCATAAGTAGGCTACACTTGTTATGTTTTACAGTGGCGCTGTAAAACAGCATTACAACAGCAGTAAACATGTTGCACCCCTTACAACTCACGTATCGCCACTTGCTGGTGTCAGGTTGGTAGTTCCTAATCTGGTTCATAAATACGCGGCAGATAACGTTTGTGATTAGGCCTACTGGTCGTATTGCTCGGATCAATGGAATTTTGGGGAATGGCGCACCACGTCAGCACATCACAATATTCCGCTAGTTCCGACTTCCTAGAAACGGAAACTGAATGGATTTAAAACACACCCACGGCTCACACGAATGACAACAAGATCCTATATGGATCCTCCCCACGACAGCGCTTTGCACACACGAACGGTGGCCCAATTACTTCTGAAAGCAATGAAACGAACTCACGGCTGACGATTGTCATTTATCACCGTCATCGCTCTCACCTTGTACTTTGGGGTCTGTTTGAGAGCTGCTCTCTTTCACATCTCCATTTCGCCTGCATAGGCAAGTTTCATTGCAGTTCTGGGGCAAAATTGTATTTATCTGGTCGTCTCTGGTTGCTGCCATTCAAATCTTCAGCTGTCAAAGTACCCCTTAGGAAACCGGCTGTGATCTGGTCCTGTTGCCCCAGCTGCCTCCGACAATATCCTCTGACGTCTGAATATAGGCGTGGCTAAAGAACCCAAGCCAACTGGCGACGTCATATTATTCGCAACGTTGCGATGACAGAGCCTTTCTAATAACTTTAGGCATTACATCCCAATTGTAGTCGAAATATATATCATTACATCACATTTCTATTAAATACAACACGCCGTATGTTTTTCGAGCATCCAAAGCGAAAATCGTAATTATCATTGTGCCATAAATTGCGTTTCTACTTTCAGTTAGCAGAGGGCAGCATTCCCTATATGAATAAGGGACTTGAGTCATATAACCTATTCACAGTTTACACCTCAAGTAACAATCCAGAAGCTTTACACACCCCACGCCCACACTTAACAATCACTATATATACACGGGAAATGAAATATCAAAATGAAAGAAAATCAAATGGTGAAGGCTAAAATTACAGTTAAAAGTTGTTTACACAAAGACACCCTAATGTAAATTAGGGTGTCTTTGTAAACTATGTAAAGCATTCTGTCACTTCACCAGAGACAATAATTCTCATCCATTCTCAATAGGCCTACTGACGTGAATTAGACAGTGCCTTACCATTAAGTAGAGGAATTGTAAAACGAAAAAGATGCACATGCAGCTTATAATATATAATAATAATGTAATGTGTTTGGCATTTTGCATTTTCAGAATGCCAATAGAAACGTAATGGTAACAGCTCAACAGCTTGTCTAGCCCACACACAGATACTGTACACTGCTGTACTGTACACTGTTATCTTTTACCCTACATCTGTACACATCTGGTTGTTTATAATCTCCATATAGTAATTTACTAGTGTGTACTGTTTTATTTATATATCTGAAATATACAGTTTACCCTTTGCTTTGTTCATTTTTGCTGTACCATCATCCACCAGTAGGGGAGCCATTGAGCTCTCTTTCTCATATCAAGCAGTGTCTACTGCATATCCATGGCCGTGTTTGTTGATATGATCTATATGTTCTGAAAAAGGTCACTGCTTTAAAATATCACACATTTAAACCCACTCACAAAGGCACTGATGGACTCGATTGTTTCCCCAACCGGGAAAAAGCAGTTGAAGAGGGAGTCACTGAAAGCTTGACAATATTTGAAAGGTGGGGCAGTGTTAAGGGTTCTGGAACCAGGCTTAAAGTGTGCCAGCATATTTTCAGCCAGTATTTTTTTCGGTTACACACATATTGGTAATTCCAAGGAGTCAAAAGTTATGCTGTTTTGCTGGTGATACAATATAAGTTTATATTTAACCATAAAAAAACGACCTACCTGCGCAGCAAAACACTTTGTTAATGCCTTATGAGAGAGGTTCATCTATTACGGTATAGTTTTCAAACTTTTGGAGCCACATACCCACCAAAAAAGTGGTTTATAGTTTTTGACCCCCTTTGGATTGCAAACCAGTGACTTTTATTAGCATTAGGCTACATACTGTATATACCACTGACAACCATGAACATAACTGAAACATTTATGCATACTTTATAAACTAAAAAAATTAGTTTAAACGAACATTTCTCTACCTGTTGAAATCCTCCAAAAATTGGCCCGTAACACTTTAGGGGGTGGCGGGGGGCACTTTGAAAACCACTGGTCTATTGGCCTATCTTCTCGATTCATTGCCCTCAATTTACAACCCTGTATACTCGGTCTTCCATTCCTTGTATACTTCCATGTATCCTTCCTTTCTCACTAGGCACCATTTTCCAACAAAACTGACAACAACCTCATATGGCGGCCTTGAATAGAAACATAGAAATTCAAGTGATGAACACAGCGTGAAAAGATATGCGAGCCCTCAGTTACTCCAAGGCAGTGTGTTTGAGTATACCTTTGATGAGTGTTTTCACCGCTGTATGAGATGCAAATGTATGCGCACGAAAAGACTGACAGGAGATCGAGCCAATCGTGTGGACTCATGTAACTGACGTACCTGCATTGCAACTGAATGTGTTCATTTGTTTGTTCCAGGATGTTCAGTGTACTGCAATCAGCAATTTGTGATGCTGCACGTTTTCCCCGTCTGGACAATGGCGGGCAAGTTTAAAAAAAGACAAATTTCAAGTAACCTACATTCAAAAAAATGTAGCCACACTGGGTTGCTCTATGTTTACCTAAACAATTTTTAAGTCTAACCCAGCAAAAGACAAGGGCACAGAGACATACAGGGAGAAGGCTTTGTGTCTATACCTAATTACTTTTGGTGTATCTTTATGCTATTTAACAAATAGTTACAGTCCAGTACACTGTATGAATTTGAAAAACAGAAACCCAATAACTAAAAGCATGATACAATTAGAAGAAATATGGATTTTAAGGATGTTCGGTTGTACCTTTCAAAAATACTGTTTGTGAGGTAGCATGGAGCCAACCACTGCTTGCTCCATGCAATCTATAATGTCTGCATGTCTATGCTGATCTTGCGAGCTCCTTATTCTCTGCAACTTACTTTTACAAGAAATGTTTTGCTGCAAGTCACTCTGAAATAACCAGACCAATCAGGGTCGATGGATGATGACAACAATTACACACACACACACACACTCCACTGCAGCATTCTTAACTCCGAGGTATATCTCGTCTCGTGCGAAGTGACGCCATCCTCTCCCCCAAACAACCTTTCAAATAAATCCCGGGCATGGGCACGCGGGGGACGGTGTGTGTGGGAGGTGGGGGAGGAAGAGGGGGGTGGGGGAGGAAGAGGGGGGGGGGAATAAGTTCTGACAGTGTCTCTCCACGTGCCTACGTAATAACGGCACCGACCGTCAGAAGAGAAGCCCCCCCCCCACACACACACACAATTCTGTTCTTCGTCTCGAGCGCATGCAGGTAAAGCCGCAGCCGCACCAGCTCCAGCCAGGAGACCGCCGCGCGCTGCACGCCTTGCACGCCGTCACATCTGCCCCGTACACCAATTTCCTCTCCGCCGACGGGAAGGAGAGACACCGGCCCACATAGACCGCCTCTCGCGCGTCAGAGGAGGAGAAGAGACGAAAAGAGGGGGGGGGAAGGAGAGAGCGCAGAGAGGAGGACGAGAGGAAGACGGAGCGCGAGAGAGGAGAGAGACGGGAAAAAGAACAGCAGTAGCTTGGCGCATTGTAGCTTATGGATTATTGATAACTGTAGGCCTGCGCGCGGATAAAGAATTAAATACTTTTTAAAGACCCCCGGGAGGAGAAAAGAGGACTACAAAACGTGGACAGACAGACCCGTGCCGTATTTACCCACCGGCTACACCTGTGTATGAACTAGAATAGCGCGTGCCGCAACAGGATTCTGCATTTGGCGCGGGAGTGCATGTGTGTGCGTCCGTCGGAGTGCTGCGTTTGCAAGTGTGTGCGCGCGTGTGTGTGTGTGTGTGTTTGAAAAAGATCCCCCCGCTGCAGTGCTTGCTGAACGGTTAGGGATGCCACCGGCTTGCTGACAGACACGCCGCATCCGCCCCCGCGAGCCACCTCACCCTCCAAACACACAGGCGCACACACGCACACACGCGCGCACACACACACACTGTCACCCCGGCGCCTGGTATCCCCACTAATATGCAATGGTTTTTTGTGCAGAAACCCCCAGCTGCCACGTACCGCCAACTTCCCGCTAGCGTTACCGCATGCCTGTCAGCCGCCGCACCGCTCCCCGCGCCGCGCGGCAGAAGACGCGATCTAAAGAGGAGCGTTTTGGGGTTTTTGACGCCGCGGCGGCCGGGCGGCAGAAGCAACAGCTCCTCCGCCGCTAAAGACCCTCTGTCGCAGCGGCAGCCTGAAACGGAGCCCGCGGGAAAGAGCGCCGCAACGGTCGCTTTCCTCTTGCCGCGCTGCGAAGACGACAACGACACGGATTTCGTGCGATTCCTGTTGTCGGAGCTAGCGGAGAAACCGGGCGAGAAACCGTGCAACGAGCCGGGAATTCTGCTCCTATTCTTGTCTATGGTGCAGATCGCGGGGCCGAAGTATCACCTAACAGCTGAGCCGAACAGCTGGCAGGGTCTGCTGGCATGCAAACAAGAGGCCGGCTTAGCCTCCATGTGGTGGGTGAATTTTAGGCTGCCGCATCCGGAGCTCCTCTCGTCCCCCAACTCCATCTCCTCCTCGTCCTCCTCCTCCCCCCCTGTCTCGGCCAAATCCATGCGGTTTATTTGGAACAACATTTTCAGCAAAGGATCGCATATGCTGCAGTGTCTTTGTGGCAGGAGCCTCAAGAAAAACAAGAACCCAACTGGTGAGTTTGTTGTAAAGGGGGTGGGGAGGCAGGGGTGTTGGGTGGCGGGGGGTGGCACCCCCCCCAAAGCCTCCATACAAACCCCAGAGACCGCACTGTTCTGATGCTCTGCTGTGCAGTTGCAGTTGTGCAGCGAGTTGTGCAAGTGTGAGGACGGAAGGTGTGTGTTTCTGTGTGTGTGTGTGTGTGTGTGTGTGTGTGTGCGTGTGTGTGTGTGCGTGTGTCACTTTTACAATATATTTTTTCCAGTTTTACATCAAAAAGTTATCTCAACAGCCTTATTGCTGAAAAGATGCGTTGCTGCAATTAAAGGAATCTCCCAGTAAAAAAAAAAAAAAAAAGCCTGGTGCTGAATCATTTCACATTATTAGGCAATGTAAACCCAACAACATTGTCATGGACTAGTGTAGCCGACGTCCCTCCTTGGCAGTTTAGTTTGAGACCATAGTAACCAGCAGGCTTGTCATATGCGGTCATGGTTTATAATCAAGCACTAAGGTTGTCTACTAAAAGTGATATAATACCAACATATGTCTTAAACTCCTCCATGGAGCTGAGGGGATTGAAGCAGTGATATCTAGAAGAACAATACTAGTGGTGGTGCAGTGGGACTCTTATTAGAGTAGGAAAACTTTAACTACCTGTCTAGAGTTACACTTCTTTCTTCCTTTGTGTTTAGTCTTGTTTGAATTTGTAAGGCTGGGTGGTTTGAAACCAAGTGTTTTTGTACTGGTAGGACTGTATGGTGTTGGACTGTAAGCTGTTCCAATAAAGAATGTCGGAAGTATTTTCTTTCTCTTTCTCTTTCTCTCTCTCTCTTTCCCTCCTTCATTCCTTCCTTGCTTCTCTGTGTAGCTCCAAACTTTGTACTGCACACTAGACACTACGGAAAACAGAGCAAGAAAGTCAGCAACCGGTGTTGAATACTATTTCTAACAGTGCGATGACGACGATGTCCCATCAAAGATTTAAAGAAGTCCTGTTCTCCCCAGATTTGACCTTACCTTAAAAAGACAAAGCCAGGCATATTTTCCAGCACCACGGACAGTGACACACCTCCCCTCTCCCTCTCCCCTCTCCTTGTGGCCCTCACTGCGGCACAGTAGATTACTGCTGCTTTAAGGCTTGCTGACACCACTAGATTGACAGTTCGCCAGAGAGTTAGAGTAAATGAAGTTGCCACATGCACTGACGCAATATATAGGAACATTCCCATATTCTGATTCTTATCAAGTCAAATCAAAAGAATCGATGTTAGCAAGGTGGGTGAGGTGGGTGAACATATTCACAGTGTTACAGTATAGTGGCTTGTGAGAGAAGAAAAGACAACATAGTTGTGTGTTGGTTGTCATGTACACCAGTGGTTTTTAAAACAGGGATCAGGAACCCTGGGGTTGCAAGATAAATTAACATTTTAAAAAAACGACGGTGTACTTTTAATTATTTATAGGCTCACAGTACATATATTTTGGGTGACTATATTAACCTAAAAAAATATATGTAGGGCACACTGACCAAGATAATACATGGATGTGTTACTAAGAAGGGAAAAAAAAGTGATTTGTGATACTGTATGACTTGTTTTGTCACTTGTTTTGGGGGGCCAAGCCAAGGGTCAAAACGTTTCAGAACTGCTGCGCCACCCTACATATATTCTCTTCAATAAGATACAGTATAAAGCCAAGATGCCAATCTGTTTTAGGGAAATATGAATCAGCTACAAGTATTAAACTTGTAGATGTGCACAACAGTATAAAATATATTATTAGAGCGCTCTGGAGGGGTCTGTTCAGATGGAACTACAGTAAATCTTCACACTTGGAAATAAGATAGCAATGTAAAAATGTTAGCATAAGGGATTTAATAACATGCACGGCTCTCTATTTCTGTTACATTTTCTTTATGTATCACTCTTTCTCTGTCTCTCTCTGTGTCTTAATCTTTCATAGTTGTATGCTGTAACATACAATGAGGGTAATAATTTGACAAAGTAGTAGTTGTGTGTTGGCTCCTGTGTGTGTTTATTCTGCCTTTGACTTTACATCGAATGTGTGGGCATACGTGTGTGTGAAGTGGCTTTCATTAGCTCATTATCCAAGCATTGCGATTGCACAGTCACACAATGTTCTGCCCTGCTTTGGTCTCAGCCTGTCTGAAACACACACACACACACAATCTGTCAACAAACCAGCTTTACAGACATAGTCAAAGTTTCACCTTACAATTATATAATGAGAGCAGGACAAACACAACTGATGTGAACTGGACAGAATAAATTGTTTGCCACTTACAACAATTACACTTTACACATCAGAAGTCTTCACAGTGGGAAGATTTAGAAAATTTAAATTAAAATGTTGCAGTGATTATTTATCCAAACATTACGTCAAACCTATACACACACTACAACCCATATGTTTCTCTTGTTGCAAGGCAAATATGCACTTTTACACTGTATCTCTTAGTACTGTAGCTAGCAGCTATTCTTGGAGTTATAGGCAGACTTCAAAATGTTCTAGAACTTTCTGAGTGTGTGTGTGTGAGTGAGTGTTTAAGATTGCTTGAGTGTGCTAATAGTTTGCAGAGGCTTGTGATGTGTGAGTGTTGACTGTTACCTTTTGTAATATTCAGAACAGAGACAGGCAGAACGCCCAAGTGATTTCCATAATAATAATACATAATGATAACAAGCAGATACCCTTAACCATAATTCCAGCCCTCCCAAGTTACGCACATACTGTTTAACAACAAAAGCGATACAACAACCGCACTGTTACATTACATACCAATTAACTAGTTAACAAATGAAATTAATCTAAAATTGGAATGATAGTAAATTGGCAGTGGCTATTCTGCTGTCAAAGCAATCAGAGCCGCTGGGTGCTTCCAATCCACTTGCTCTAGCCTCAAACTAGTTTGGGGCTGATCTCTACATTTAACCAATCATCTTCTCTAAAACAAGATAGAGCCGAAGGCTGAATAATACACACTAATGAATCAATACATTTACTGGGACAACTAGCGTGTCTGTCTGCCACTGTCACGTCAGGCTCCGCCTCGACCCTTTAGAGCGGAACACATGGTGAAGCTTGCAACGTCAGGATGGTCTTAGCAGGCTAGAGGTGTGACACACTTAAGCCAACCGTCAGAATGTTCCACTTGTCGCCGGCTCCGTAGCCCAATCAGTTATCTTCTTCCTCTGTGTGTACGTGTGTATGTATAGAAAAAGTGTATGGGTGCGTATATTAAGGCCCAATTGGAGGTTGATGACATTTAAGTGAGAGTGAGTGAGAGAGAAAGAGAGAGAGAGAGAGAGAGAGAGAAAGTGATACAAGGGGTAACTTATAACTTCATAACTCATAGCTTTTCTATATAGATTGTAGCCAGTTGGTTTGGGTAATCCATAGCTGGAAAGCTTACTTCGGAAGTGCCTTTAAACAAAACACTTTCTTCAAATTCTGTTTTCACTGTAGCTCTTTAGCAATGACAGGGGATGGACAGATTTGTTGTGTAAATATATGTTAGAATAGTTCATTTTTTGTACAGTACACAGTTCACATTTATTCACGTTCAGGGAAAGACTTGAAGGGTTTATTAAGGATCAATCACTACACAGCGGTCGTAAAATAGGGATTACAGCTGACAAATGTGATTGTGTGGGATGAGCAATGGTGGTAAAACCACTTATCATCTGCAGCACTAGATCAACTCTACATTTGTAATAATAACGCCTTTCATATTGCCTCATTAACAGGGTACACCGGCAGCATTAGGCTCTTTATTTATTCATTGGGAATGACCAGTTCTAATTCAGTTCCACAGTGAACTGAATTAGTGAATTAGTGAACCTATCATACATCTCAATCCAATTAGGTAAACTAGAAACAAAAAAGTGTATGTCATTCAGTTACCAGCGTTTTTTAAATTTACATTTTGCAAACATAAATAAATGTAAATCGTTTTATTCTTGATCCATAACTTAATTTGGTTTGCATGGGAAAATACCTTGTGGTAACAAATTGATTACTTCCTTGTTTATTACCATTAGACTCTACTATGTCAGTTTTATTGAACCTGTTAGGATGGGACAACGGACCCCTTCTTGATGATTGGTTCTTTTGAGTAGGGTGAACACAGGTAATCTGGGACATCATGTAATGTGGGACGCTCGTTCTACATTATTGCCTGCTCTAACAATAGTTAGAGCAATTAGAAAATGTGTGTGTGACATATTCATGCAACGAAATAAACAGAAAAGTAGTGAAAAGTTATTTATTAGGTCTTTTTCAGTTGTACCACATAATAAACCCTAATAGATAACGTGGGACAGCAGGTTTCTGGTAATCTGGGACAGTAATATAAACTTTTCAAAAAGATAAAAAGATGTAGCAGGATTTTTGTAATCTGTGACAGTTTTTACTTACATCTATAAAAGGTATTAACCATGTAATGTAGTACACAACTGGAAACAAATAAACAATCACGATGGGTATTATTATAATTTGAGGTAGAGAAGCTTGGTCTGTGTACATTAAACTGATTTAGGCTTGCCTGGGGCTAAAACATACCACATTAGGATTAGATGCGGTGTTTTGTTAGCATTAGGCTATGGATATCATGCTATAATGCAGCGTGGAGCTGACTGTTGACATTGAATTTACACTCACAATACATCAACATGAATGCACACACTCACACACATACTCAGACACAGATAGATGGATGCTCTGTATGTGTGTGTGTCCCTTCTGCACTACTTGTCTGTCTGTATGTCTGCCTATCTATCTGCATACTGGCACTGTAACCTAATAATACTGTACACTAGTGACACTGGAAGACACTAAGACACTACAGTACCGTATCACTGGGACACAAAAACACACACAGTGCAAACAGACCGCCTTGTGTTTGCTGACAGTGTAATAGAACTGTTACTGACAGACGAGAGAGTTCTCTGACTCTACAATCAACACTATATTGTTAGGTCTGCTGGACGCCTTCATTTGGTGTCACTAGGAGACAAAGTGAAGATCTTTCTAATCACATATAACTGCCGGCACCTGGCCCTTAATAATCGCCTGTTTGTTTGCATAGCATTCATCCTTTAATGCCATACCTTTCACCCGGAGCCATTATGAGATTGTCATTTTGCATCCCACCCAGCACGTAATTCAGTTTAAAAGCTTGTGTGTAAAATCTGGTGTAAGTAATTTAAAACCTTTTATTTTGTCTGGTTTCTCAACATTTTCCCATTTGTGACCAAAAACGTTAAAGACCTAAGCTTTCAGTATTTTAGGGATGGAAAATTGAAGAAATCTGTCTAAGAATTAGATTCTTAGACAGACTTACACAATAAAAACAAAGCAGAATCCTTAGAGTTGGAAAAAAAACACTATAATAAATAAATAACTGTGGTCATTGACCCCTTTCTACCACTGTGAATGAAATGATGATTTAGATTGTGTGTGTCTGTGTGTAAACCACAAGACAATCGTGTGGGCATGCGTAAATGTTATGCTATTAAATTAATACATTTTGATATTTAAGTCTGTTTAACAATTGATTCTGCAATGCAAGTGTTTCAACTCTATAATATACAACCTTTTTTTCATACTGTTACAGTTAGGTCATTCAGCAGACACTTTTATCCAAAGTGACAATTACATGGTGCAATTAAATGTAGCAGGTAGGGGTTAGGCATCTTGCTCAAGGATGCTTACAGGTAGGCCAACTCTGGGCCTTGAACCCACAACCTTCTGGCTGGGAGTCCAACACCTAGACCACTAGACTATCCTGCCCCCCACTCATACTGCTTTTTGTACAGAGAGGAAAAATTACACATGGACAGAAAGCTGTAAGTTCGCCATCATTACTCTACTAATTGATAATTAGCAACCCCTGTGTCCATTTTCTCTTGACCAATCACATAGAAAATAATACACTGTTAGCTTTAAAGAAAGTTATGACAGATAGAAAACAAACCGAGCGATGAATATTGGCAATTTAATGAAAGTTAATGTCCCTTGAAGCCATCTTGTTCACCCACCCCTCATCTTTGTCCCCACCTCTCTTGATTTCTCCCTGATATTTTTTTTCTTCTTTTTTTCCACAGATAGATCAGGAGCAGTTATGCAACTGTTTCAGGACACACACCAACTGTTCCCCATTTTGAACAAATTAATCTCTGAATTGTTACATTTATAATGACTAGCTAATCATCATTTTAGCTAGCTTTACATTTACATTTACAGCATTTAGTATATGCTTTTATCCAAAGTGACTTACAACTAGCACATTTGTCAATGGCTGACAGGTCATTACACCAGTCATTATAGGCAAACAACATTCTGTAGCTACTGTAGCTAGAAGGAAGCTGTGTTTGCATTTATTTACAATGTGTGTCTCTTGGCTCAATCCTCCCTGAATTTGTCAGTGGACAAACATAGAGAGATTAGTCACGCTTTAAGTGTAGCCCGTATAGCCGAAAACAAATCAAATCCAAACAGAAATGCTATTGCCCAGGAGATACCTAGGCTATTTGCATAGTATTATCCACACTGCAGGTAAACTTTCAGTTTAGCTGCATTGTTGTTCAAAAGCCCATTATTGGTCTTGCATAGCATTCATCCTTCCATTCAACATATTTCCCCCACATTCTCTCCTCATAGTAAGATATAGCAGCAATAACAATTGTTGGAAAGTGGTTGTGTTGCCTTTATGTATTTAGCAGGTTCTCCCCTCTGAGTCTAACATGCGTCACTAATAACTCGTCACCTGGGCAACAGCAAGTTCCTCCCCGACCCAAAGTCTGTGTGTGTGCGCATGACTCATCGAGCTTAAGAGGCGGCTATCCTCACACATTGGTCTGGGAAACACCCACCCACACAGACACGTCTGTCTCGCATCTCTCTCTCCCTGTCTCCAATTCCAATGAGCTCCACGGACGTGACTTACATCATTATCTGGAGACAATTCCCGAAAACTAAATGGGGACAATCCACACAATAAGGGAAATACAGCATAAATTATACATTTGATTATCTTTCTTTCTCTCAGTGTCTGTCCATAGTTTATGAATAAAAGAGATTTCTTCATTTCCATTGTTCGTGCAATAATCTTTTATTTTCTCTCTCTAATCTTAAAACTACATTTTTTTACTTTGTTTGGTTTGCTGCAATTTTTTCCCTTATCTAGGTAACATCCCTATTCATAAAAGCCTTTTCTAGTTCTGATTATATAATCTGATGAAGTGAAAGGAAGTGGCACACAGGTACTGAGGACCTAATGGGTCACCTGGGGCAGTCAGCCAGAGAGGTGAGGCAGAACCAAATAGAGTATAAGCCCCACAATTGGCCTGTATGTGTCCAGATGTTGTTAATGTTAATTGTTAGTGAAATAGAACGTCCAGGAGGATTGGAGCTTAACAGACAACATTAAGACCCAAAGTCATAGTCGCAATGAAAACAAAACAGCACATGCAAAATATACTCGCAGACCAATGAGGTATAGCGCCCATTATACTGGTATCGTCCGTACCTAACCAGAGATTGAATGATGTGTCATGTACTGTTCGTAGAGCTGTTAGAAGCAAAACCGGGGGAGGAGGATGGGTAGAGGAAGGAAGGGGGAGTGGGACAGAATGATTGACGAGCGCCAGAGTGACTGGAGAGGTATGGCCGTTATTACTATCTGCAGCCCGTAGAGGGCGCCCCCGTCTCTGTGCAGAGAAACGCTGTTTAGCATCACCACAACACACACAAGCCTTTGATCTGTTCCACTAATTCCTAAGGAATATGCATAACACAAATTTTGCATTCTGCTGTGTGTGTGTGTGTGTGTGTGTGTACAGCATCTTCTAATGCTATTCCCATTAAGATCCTCAACTGTCACTAAAAGCCTACCAGCGAAAGAGGGAAGAAGCAACTAGGTAATGGAGGGATGAGAAAAAGAGAGATTAGCGGCCAGAGGGGGAGAACAAATCTGCTAAAACTGAAAGGAAATATTGCAAATATTCTCTGGGGATGTTTTGTATTTACAGTATGTGTGTGTGTGTGCGTGTGTGTGTCTGCCTGGGTTCCTCTCCAACCCATTATGCATGAGGAAGAATTTGGGACAAGTGTTAATGCACATGTGTGAGTGTGAGTGTGTGTGTGTGTGTGCGTGCACGTGTGTGCGCGCACAGGCTTATGTAGAAGGAGGGGAAAGTAGAATTCCTTTTGAAGATTTTAGAAAAGTGTGTTTTCATGCTGCTACATAACAGAGAGAAGAGATGAATTTTAATGTAACTGCAGCTCTGATTTATTCACTGCTTTCACTTCTGCTGACCTGGATAGAACCCACACAGACACACACATCGGCCAAGAGACAGGCAAAGAGAAAAGCCTAGTCGAATTTGATTTGATGTTTAAATTTGCGCCTTCAGTGTCGTCAGCATGGCAGAATGTCTGTGGAAGATTATGGATGTATCCGCCCTACAGCCTTCTCAGTAAAGAGTCATAATGTTAATATTGAAATATTATAATGTTCCAGTCCATAATTACAGTAAAGCGGACTCTTTGGTATACTGTCCCCTCCAAAAAGTATTTGTTATATTTTCATACATAGTATTGTGAAAATGTATCCCCTAAAATCGACAAATAGCAGTGTGTCACTGCCGAGCATGAGTCTAACTGAATTCTGGGGCCATATATTTTTTCTTTAAGATAAGTTGACTGAGGAAATTTGACCTATCCTAGCTACTACATGCTATATGTTACATATATACAACTGAAGGCTAAAGGCTAAAGAAAGATAGTTACCACACAGAAGTCATAATCTGCAATAGAGTATGTACGGATATGTGAAAATATCTAACATGACATAAATACCAAAAAGCATAAACATTCTCTCAAGACCTGCACTATATAGTAAATAGGCTATTTCATGCTATTTTTATTGAAGCTGGTTTTTTCAGGAAATCTGGGTAGATACCTGTATGCTACTTATTGTCAACAATGTTGACGGTCGCGTGTTATTAAACACACTCTGGCGCCACCAAGTGGACACACAATGCTAAACAATTAGTTGAGGCTTGAGTCTAATTACCAAAGTTTGGGCGCTACTACATTCCAATAACTAGTAAGGAAAGTAAGGAAAACGATTTTGTTATAATTAGCATGTTTTTTTTATTTATTTTATCTCGTGAGACCATTTTTAGTTAAGGTTATGGGAAGAGAAGTATTTAAAAAACAAAGCTATTTCTTAATTGATGGCTAATAAGACAAACATCTTATTAAAAAAACATTCTAGAAAACATTTTCACAACAATGTGCAATTTATGTGTATGTAATATCCTTTGAAGTACTTCATGAGGAGCAGTTTTCATGACTTTTAGGTCTATATGTCTGACATTTCGTTTTTGGTTCCTTATAGTGATAATGCTAAATTACATTGGTTTTGGTTTTAAGTCTCGCTAGTTCAGGTTAGTCCTAGTGTGTAACATTACATAATAGAGGTGTACAGTTGAGGGACAGGACATTTGAGGCCTCCATTTTATCTGCACGGTGAATCTACCCCACATCATGCATTTTTAAACTTTCGATTTAGCCAAGGAAAGAGACAAGCTTCCATGGTTTGAATAGAAATGTAGGCAATGCATAGTAAACAAATGGTGTTCCATAATTTAATGTCCCAAATGACACGCCCATTTTGGTCTGCACCTTGCGGTAAGCGACCCTGTTGTTTGTGCCCATCCTATTTTAAGAATTCTGTCTGAGGTTTCTGTCTAAAATCACAGATCGTCTCTGTCCCTGACGTCTTATTTGTACTTGATTTATCTAACTTATCAACGATAGAATAGGAATGAGAGGATGAGAACAAGAGTTCTAGCACGATGGACAGCGCCGGAAAGATTTTGCCTGACTCGAGTGCTGTCCATGGTGCTGAAATGAAATTCAGAGGCTCTAACAGACACACGAACGCCATTGTTGCCATTTCAGACAAACAGACAGACTTATGTAAGAAGAGGAAGACATAAGACGTACCAGAAAGTACAATAGCGTTTTGAGTAACTCCTTCCTCTCTCGACTTTAACTTTTTAATAGTCTACCGGCTCATCTACAGTATAGACATTATAGGCTATAATTTACAGCCTACCTCCTGTCTATAGATCTATTGTCAGTTGGTTATTTACTGGTACCTAAAAACGCCACTGTGTATACGTGTGTGTGACTGTGCGTGTTTGTGTGCGTGCGTGTGTGTGTGTGTGTGTGTGTGTGTGTTTGTGTGATAGAAGAGAGAGAGAGAGAGAGAGAGAGAGGGAGAGAGCGAGAGAGAGAGAGAGAGTATTCTATTCTGGTGGGCAGACTTTCTCTGGCGCATTTTTCTTTCTTTCATTCCTTGTGCGTGTGTCTTTTCTTTTGTGAGAGCAATTTGGAGAGGCAACGCGTGCGGGCAGGAGCTATGCTTATTGCCATTACCGTTACGCACGCGACGTGTCTGAACCCCGCCCGGGTAGGCTACATACCGAAAGCCGGTGACGTTCCCGGTTCGCGCCCTTCACTAGCCCATCGCCAGGATGAAAACGCTTCGATTGTTGTGGAGAGCGCGTGTGTGACCGCGAGCGTTCAGTCGCTGACCAGACTCTAGAGAGGTCTCGCTCATTCGCTCGATCACCTGAGGCGCTGCACGCGCCTTCCGCCGCTTCTGTCAACGGTCGAGACGAATAACAACGGTTACTATTCACGACTATAAACGGACATTTTAGAAGAAGTCATTTTGGGAGCATTTCGTATATTTTCCCATCCGTTGGGGGTTTCCCGCCTGTTGACCGAGCATGGCTATGGCGACACAAACTAATGAACCGTCTCCCTTAAAACGTGTTGGAGAAGCCCTTATATGACAGGTAAAACGCGATACGTCTAAAATAAATGGCTCAGATTAAAAAAAAAAACGACAACATGAGTCATTTGATTTAACCGTCCAGATATGAGCTCCAGTTTAATTGCGTGGAGTTGTGCGCGTCTCCGTTATTGTGTGAGTGGACCCGCGCGGAGCATGGGGCTTTGGTAACGGTTTTGTGTCGGAGACGAGTTTTTTCTCTCCCCCGGTGGAGACATGGCAGCGGCGATAGCCAGCGGTTTGATCCGACAGAAGCGGCAGGCCCGGGAGCAGCACGCGCACCGACCGACCCCTCACCGGCGGCGGAAGAGCCCGAGTAAGAAACAGGGGCTGTGCAACGGCAACCTGGTCGACATCTTCTCCAAAGTCCGGATATTTGGCTTGAAGAAAAGGAGGCTACGACGGCAAGGTGTGAGGGAAACGCGCGCACACGCACGCACACAGGCAGAGAGGCTCATACACACTCACACAGCCTTGAGCCGTGTGTTACTGTAGCTACGGTTCACTAGTTCCCGGGAAAATCAATTATTGAAAACGGAATTAGGGTTATACTATCTGGGGTAGGGAAAAAACACACACACACACACACACACACACACACACACTCACCAACCTTTATGTCTCATGTCTGGGTCCCCTGTCTTTCTCTGTCTCAGTCCCTGTCTATCTCTGTCTGTCTGTTAATGTCTGTCTCCCCGTTGGCTCTCAGTGTTGTCTGTTTTCTATTTCATTGTTTTAGATTTAATGGCATGATCAAACTTGTCTGACAATAACAATAGCAGCATTTACACAAAGTACTCTTTCTGCATCTGACAACCTATTTCACAGTGGTTAGAAGCAGTAGGTGTGTACTGAATTGTTTTTTGCTTTTTTCAATATAGAAATCAAATTGATTTATTGTGGTAGAGGTCAAAAAAGTTTGTTGGGCTTTGTTCTAAATCGAACCAAAAAACAAAAACGATTTGAGGAGAAATTAACATTATCTAGTCTAATTTTTGGACTGTCACATAAGGAAAATGTTGGGAATGCGTGTTTTATTGTCCTGTTGCACATGTAGGCTATATTATGCTATTATAAATCTCTAATCATGATACAAAATTATTGGGGATGGACTTGATGAAAAACAGGGGGGTGAAGAGTGATAGAAGGCCTGCGAGGAGAGGGGTGCCAGATAAAAAGAGAGCAGACTCTAATGTGGATATACATCTCAAACAAATCCTCCTCTCCTTATCCCTTCATTCCTCTCTATTTGATGTGATTAATATTCCACCCATAGACCTGTACTTGAATATTTATAGGTAATATTCCACCTATGGGCCTCCACTTGAATCCTTGAGAGTTAAGTGAGAGTTATTATGACAAGGGAAACTTGTATGTGAACTGAAAGAGTTCAAATTGAATCACTCAAAACAGGCATGCTGAAGAGAGGTAATAATTGCATGTGTGTGTGTGTGTGTGTCTTGGCTGTCTGTCAGACTGTGGCAGGTCTTTTTCGAATTAAACCGTTAAACACACGCCTTCCTATTTGTCTCCTAACAAGAGGGGGGCTCTCGTCTCTGGCAGAATTAAAAAAAAATTGGGGAAATGTGAGGGAAAAGGTCATTGGATTGTCTCAGTATGTGGATAAATTTGGTAATTATCTCGTCACAATGTTCCTGCCAAAAAATTAGCCAAACCCATCTTTGCTCCCTTCACCTTAAATCCATTATCCTCCCCTCCTCTCCTTCCTCCCTTCGTCCCCTCTCCTCCCTCAAGCATGCGTCCATCCCCACCTTACTCCTATTCTCCTCTCTTCCCTACCCGCCACACACTCATTCTCCTTTCCCTCTCTCTCCTGTCAATCTTCCTCCTCCTCCTTCGCTCGCTACAGTCTCCTCTCCTTCCATCGCTAGCTCGTTCGTACCCAGCTGTGAGAACTGCTGCTGAATGCTTGGCCACAAGTCCACAAGTCTGATGTGTGTGTGTGTGTGGAGAGACTTGCCAGCTTCCCCTCCTGTCTTCCAGAGGTTGTCTGAAGGACAGACAGACTTACAGCAGAACCAACAGACAGACAAGTAGACAGACCTGGGCATCTGCAAACCACTCTATAGCCTTCTTTGTAGAATCAGAGATTAACTTCAAAGGGACACAATGGAGCATGTCAAACACCTTTGGAATGTCAGGGCTCTAATGTCAGTTAAATCACGAAAAATTAGAAGTCATATACGGACGGCCGTGAGAGCAGATAACCAGCCAGTGTGTCTGCAGACAATGTGAGCGCAGACGTGTCGATCCATTATCACGCCTCTGAATTAATTCGAGGACATTCGAATTGCATTTCGCTTCATTTCACAACACCGAGCCAAAATGTGGAAAAAAACAAAACAATGAAGACACAAACCTTCACCGGGTCAATGCACACGTTGTGTAGGCTGCACCTCATACAAAATAAGAAGAAACTGAATTCAATGCATTCTGGATGGGCAGAATGGGTATTATTACTGACAGTAGGATATTGAATGAGGGCTTTAGATAATATAGCCTATGTATTTAACAAATGTGTCGCCAGACACGCCTTGTTTTTATAATAACACCTAATTCTACACACAGAGGATTGCTTTCTCTGTATTAATGTATTCTCCTGGTCATGTAGACAAGGACAGAATAAGACATGTAAACCAGCGGGCGTATTTCACGATGCCACCCCAACAACGAAGATGCCAAACACGGCTTATCACTCGCCATGTTAATCACAATGCGGGGGCGACTTGTTAGAGCCGAGGCGGAGCCCGTTTGGTTACAGCACAAATGTCTGCCGTTCGCGTGCTTGGGTCACAGACGAACACTGGCAGATTCTCCCAAGGCAGATGTGCGTCTCCGTGGCAGTCTGTGGGTGTCACTGGGAGACGGAGAGACGGATAAAGGTGGAACTGCATTAAGAGATAGGAATACAGACGCCTCTGCTTTGTATGTACATGGCAAAGACACATATGGTATTTGTTAGAATGAGCTGTGTTTGGATCTGGACTGGTGTGTCTATGTGTGTGTGTGTGTCTGGGTTGAGGCTGTAATATGACACTGCAAATTAGAGTCACGGGTGAATTGATTGGCTGACTGATCAAATCAGATCACATTTATGGACCTGCAAGAAAAAGGACACCTCTGTATCTGTATGTGCGTGTGTGGCCGTGGGTATGTGTGTGTGTGTGTGTGTCTGTATGTGTGTGTGTGTCTTTGTATTTTTATATGGATGGGGGAATACCCTCCGCTGGAACACCAGACAGAAAGGGTCGGAATCACGAGACTGTTGCTATAGCAACTTCAGAATGTGGGAATCTCCCTAGTAACAGTCAGGATGCTGGAATACTGGGAAGGTGGGAATATCACCTTGAAGCACCACCTTTGCATGAGCAGTTTATACACTGTACAAACAGATGGCTTGACTGATGAACCTGACTAAATTAATACATGATTAGAAATCAATAGGACCACTGCCATATTGAAAACTACAGTACAATTCATGATAAAGGCACATGGACAAGTTCCTGCTTGCAGTGGATGTAACTGTTGATCAGTTAATCAATAGACTTATTATTTGCTTTTTGCTACCCAAACAGCAACGCTAAGCAAAAATAATAAGGGTTGATGAATACATGTCTTCTTTCCAGCTTCATTTAACTGATTTATTTATTTATTTAACGCTTCAGGGCTCCCCGTCATCCACGCTTTTTTTAAACTGTCCCACCGCCATGAATTGTGGGTTATTCCCTCAAGCAAGTCTGCAGGAACGTGGACTCAAAAACCTCTGCGGTTTTCCAGAGGGACATCCCCTAAGCCCCCGCCGACGCACCGGGAACACATGTCAAAGACTGTGAGTGCAGACACTCAGATGGGGCCAGTGTGAACGTTTATAAGCCCTGTCAACCAACACAGGTGTCGTGAGTTCACGTGGGTGATTAGACTCAGGACGCGTGATTAACATCTCCCTGACTCTCATTATACCAGTTTTGTTGCACTTGTTGGGGTGGGACAACTGACACCTTCTTCTATGATTGTCATGCACTTTGTAAATTAAGTTAAGGTATAATCAGCCAAATTCACTGGTGTCCTGTGTGGAAAACCACAGCTGCAATCTGAATAGAAGCCATCACAGCAGAGCTGTCGATAGTCCCAGTGTGTCTCCCAGCTCTCATCGTCACCTGTCCGTTCTCTTGTCCTAACCTCCTGTGCGCTCGAGTACAAAATGGATCCCGCTTGTCTTTCGCACGCCTCACAAACTGGGTCAGCTGGGTTGTGTTCTGCCTCTGTGCATTAGGGTATACCTCGACACTCCACACCTTGGGAAGGAATGCCCGCCGTTATGGTGTGTGTGTGTGTGTGTGTGTGTCTGTAGTCTAAAAGAATGGAGCAGCTGGTAAATATTAATCATCCTCACTTATTAGGGAACCCTTTGGGTGTGTGTGTGTGTGTGTGTATGTGTGTGTGGAAAATCTTTGCTGTCTACAGCAGAGGTTAATAATAATCATGATGATACGATGGAAAAATGACTCTGTCCGTACCTGCCCAAGAAGACATGACTATTTGAGTCACTACATCACCTTGGCCGTCCTCCGTTCATAAGCTTTCCCTCACTCTCCCTCTCTCTTTTTCTCTCTCTCATATGTGTGGTGCTTCATTTACCATTTTCTCCAGTAAATCAAACTAAAAAGCGAATAAATAAATGCTTAAAGTGATACAGACCATTTTTAATCCCTTAACTCTATAACTCCCTTATCTCATGTCCACACACTTGTGTAATCCTTTAGGCTGCACTGAACCGAAAAATATCCTCACTAACTGTCTTTAATTTAAAAGGGACGGACGGGTGTTTGAGATAACGGGCTGATTAGACCTCTTCTCGTATTAAAGGCGGTCGGTCCTGTCATACAACTGCTGTTGCAGTTTGTGATGTCACAAATTATGTAAACCAATCATAGAGAAGGTGTCATTACAAGTGTTATGGAGCAGATAGAGGTTGGACATTGTTCTCAAGGATGCTTACAGGTCGGCCGGGCATCTAACCCAAGATCTTTTGACTGGGAGTTGACCACCCTAACCACTATCTTATCCAGCCCATACGCATACTACAAGCAGTGACTTCAATGGGCTTAGCAAGCACGTTAGAGGTATATTTTTGAAAAGCAATGGAAGTCAATAAATGTAGAATATAGTAAATATATTCCTATACTTACATTTATACCTTTTGTTCTTTTTATACAAGTTTAGTGGCGTATCGGTCTACAATGTCCGTTTCTAATCGTGTGTGTGTGTGTGTGTGTGTGTGTGTGTCTCCACCAGAACCACAGCTGAAGGGTATAGTGACCAGATTATTCTGCAGACAGGGATTCTATCTTCAGATGGGCCAGGATGGAACTATGGACGGCACCAAAGATGACAGCTCCAACTCTTGTTAGTACACAATACACAAATGAGCCATAATCTAAATAAAGGGGTGTTCATCTCAGGTATTATGCTTGTGTTTACACTAAGTCTGTATATCAAAACAAGAGGTTTATAAAATGCTTAGAAAATCATGGATTCGTATTAGGGCTTCCTCCACTTTTCAACTGTCAGCCAATCAAACTGTTCCCTATGTATAGACATAGTGTATAGATAAACATACATTGTTTGTGCGTCTAGCCCTGTTTAACCTAATTCCCGTGGGTTTGAGAGTCGTGGCCATCCAGTCCGTGAAGACCGGCCTCTACATCGCTATGAACGGAGAGGGACACCTCTACTCTTCGGTGAGGACGCACGCACTCACACGTGCGCGCACACACACACACACACACACCCTGGACATTAGTCATCATACACTCTTTGTGCTGTTTCCTAAAGGCAGCTTGGAAATAAACAAAAGCAGAGAGACAGGCAAGCATGAGAACAGAAAATATAAAGAATGGATGCAGTTTGGAGAGAAAAAAGGATCCAACAACTGAGGAAGGCTTGTCGGAACGTCGGACAATGAAACCAGAGTGTGAAAAGTGAATCACAGAGAGAGAGAGAGAGACAGAGAGAGAGAGAGAGAGAGAGAGAGAGAGAGAGAGAGAGAGAGAGACGGCGGGTGGTGTAGGAGAGCCACTGAGAGAAATGTGAATTACTTGACACTTCAGAGAAGAGTTCACATGTTTTTGTACTCCTCTGCCATGCAGTGCGTCTTTCTGCTCTTCTCCTTCCTCCTCTCCGCTCCTCTGGGGGGATGGGGGCGTGGGGGGGAGGGGGCGTGAGAGAGGCCAGCGGAGGAGAGGAGACCAGATAATAAAAGGAGGCTTTGTGGGAAGTACAAAGTGAGGGGTGGGGGTAGGGGCCTTTGATCGTGTTCCAGCGGCTTCACTTTGTGACAGCCTGCTCGGCGGAGACACACGACGCAGGCGATACAACACTGTCCTGTCATGTTGAAGCCCAGGTGCAAATGTAGTGTGGGAGCCATGTTGTGTCTATGTTGTACGTCACTATGGGTTACGTGCTTGCATTGCTACGGGACACAGCTGGCCGTAATAATAGTACTTACTCACAGGGGGTGAGTAGGGAGAATATTTTGTTGGATCACTTGTTGATCGCTTGTTGGACACTATATGCTTGGGGAACGCTATAGAAAGTTGTGGAACGTGAAAACACTTTGTTGTCTATCACACGCTATGCAGACAAGGCAGAAGTCCCTCACTTCCTTTTAGTTTGAGCTGGAAAGTAGTCGCTATACACAGCCACCATGTTTGTCTACATTTGTTTAGACTTATGCTAATATACATGCAGTGGCAGGGCGACAGTGGCACAGGGGGTAGAGCAGGTCATCTTAAAAGATCACTGGTTTGATACCCACTGATTTCTGTCTAAGTGTCGAGGTGTCCCTGAGCAAGACGCCTAACCCTAACTGCTCACGATGTGTTGGATGGCGCCTTGCATGGCAGACACCACCATCGGTGTGTGAATGGGTGAATGTGAGGCAATGATGTACAGCGCTTTGGGTGGCCTGTGGGGTACAAAAAAGCACTATATAAATGCAGTCCATCCATATGATTTTTACCACTTCTACTACTACAACTACAATACAATAAGACATTATATTGTAGTGTAGCTTGCTAATTGTCACACCTGTCAAGTGCAAAGGACATTAGAAAAGGCATTTAAATTGGTGTCTAATCCAAATAGCATTAGACGCAATGTCTGTTTCCTCTTCAAGCGGTATGTTGAGAGGTCTAGAGTGAATTAACCATAAAGTTAGTTACTGTACAACTGGTGGCACTATGTTATTAATCACAGACACCTGACAGAAAGAGATGTGTGTGTGTGTGTGTGTTATCAACAGATGGCACAGTGTGCAATTTAGGCCTATGCGATAATTATGAACCATGCTGGGGTAAGTGGAAATAACGACTGATGAACTTGTGAGTGTGTGTGTGTGTGTGTGTGTGTGCAACCGTGCTCTGGGAAGTGTTTATGAAAAAGAGGATAAAAAGATGAGTTGTGTGTGACAGTGTAAATGTGAGGGTTCATGTGCTTCAATAGGAGAGCGCTCCAGTGCGTCTTATGTGTGTGTGTGTGTTTTACATTCGTCTTTGCTCTTCCTTGCTTTAGGATGATTTGTTTACCCACAATACCCCTGGGTAATTACTGCTGTGATAATAACTGGTGTTAGAAACAAACACGCTCAGAGAGGGCACGCGCACACACACACACACACACACATACACACACACACACACACACACACACATACACACACATAGTGTAGTGTAGTTATGCCCCTACAGTCTAACATAAATTCACATTTTTTAATTGTGCACGCAATTGAGCCAAAATCTAAACATACACTTTAAATCTTTGAACTTGTCACACTGCGGGAGTAATGTATTTCAGCCCATGTTGTGCTAGTCATTATCATGTCACACAAGTTGTCAGGGGTATAAAACAAACTTTGCCGCTGTTCGGAGAGAATGTTAATTCCTGCCTTGTCTGCGCAGAAGGACAGAACAGATGGAAAAGACAGCCTGTGAAAACACATAAAAAGTCATAAGCCCATTGCCTCACCTGCAAAGACCGACTTTAAAATCCCCACCAAGGTACTCGTCTTCGTTCCCAAGCCTTGCGCTTTTATCTGTGTTCTGTTTGGACCTAATATTTATCCTTTTCAATAAGCTTTGAAGGGTCCAGACTGAACAAACCTCTTACATTATTTCAACATCTCCCTACCTAGCAGAGACTGTCTGGATGCATTTTAGAGTTTCTCTTTCAAGATGATATATTATGCGATTATAACAGACCATACTTGTTCACATACTTATTCTGCACTGTCCTGCTTTACTTTCACTCAACCCTGAGCGATAGAACTGTAGCTAGATCACTCCATCCCAAGGACTGGGGTGTTTTAATGAGACCCTGAGCCCAGACTAACATTATACTGTGCTTTTAGTGAAATTAGCCCAAGGCTGTAGCAAAGAATAGGGTTCCCACACGCCGACACTAATAATACACGTGTCAAAGCTCCCACAAGAAAGTGCTTTGATGTGTACATGTGTATGGCATACTGTATAACTAGAGCCTCATTTGTTGGCGCCTGTCTACTCTGCCAACCAATCAGTGATTCTTTCTCTTCCATCACATGTGTGTGTACGTGTGTGTGTGTGTGCGTGTGTGTGTGTGTGTGTGTGTGTGTGTGTGTGTGCACATGTGAGGGTGTGAGCCATGATGAAGACAGACACTCTCACTCATCAACTGCAGAATGGAACACCCCTCCACCCACACACCCACACACACACACCGTAGCAAGTGTGAACAGTAGCGAAGAGATAGCAATTGCGTACGTGCGTCTCAGCAGCGGTTGATCCTTCGTGTCAACCCCCTCCTACTGCGATGGTTAGTTGCCGTAGCTACGGAGGCGGTGTGGCGTCCCTCCTCACGTTGCTATGAGGATCAGGCGGGCGGACCTGAGCAGAATGAAAATGTGTCCTGGGCTCTGCCCAGAGGCCCACAGCTGATAAGACCAGGTCTAGACAGTGACATCAGGCAGGACGCACCCACATACCCCCCCCCCAAGAACCTTATGGAGGAATTAAGAGATTATTATCATGCTATTATCATGCTTAGTATGTAGACTAAGCATGAGAGAACGTGCACCAATCACGCACTGTCCAGAGGCGAGGCCCATACAGCATGCTGGCTAGTGCTCAAGCCAAGCATTGCAAGTACAATAGCCACTTCTGTTGGTATTTGAAACATATTCGTTTGGTTTTAAGGATTGTTTTCTATTTCTGTTTCCTATAGTTTAGCCTATCTTTTTAAATACGTTTTAATGAAGGTAAGATTGGGTAGATGGGGAGGTTCACCCTCCCAGAGACTCACAGAGGAACAGCCCAGGGGAATAAGGTTGCTCAGTCCATCTCTTATTTCAGTTACCTCTGTAACTGAAACCCTCTGTCCAGCCCCACCTCAACCTGCCTAAAGGCCCTGGGGCAGAGCAGCTTTGTAGGCACACCCCTGATCTCTGTGTCGGGAGATACAACGGTGTCTTGTCCCTCTCTGAGCCAGAGGCCACCCCAATATTTATATGAGTAGACCACATATTAACATAATAACAAATCAAGGCATACTGGAGCTTAAACACAAAAGTCAGTCTAATCCCTGTTAATACTGTAACAACCACACACGTACAGCGACGGGTGGTGTATCAGGTCGTAAAAATAACAGAAAGAATAGACTAGATTATAAAAACAAGATGCATGAAGCTTTGATTCCAAGTAGTTTACCCACTAAAAATCAGTCTGTAGAAACACTAATAATAACAGAATATAAACAACATTTTACAGGGGCGGAGGAATGATTTTGAACCTGGGGGGGACACTGAAATGCTAGGGGGGTTCCGCGGCATGCTCCCCCCGAATTCTTTAAAAAGGAAATAAAGCACTTAAATGCTATATTTCTGGCGGCGGTTCAAAACAGAATGCAGGCCTACTAATTAGTGTGGTTGTAAGGTTGACCTGCTGGTCATCCTCTCTTCTTCCTCAGAAAAGAAACACAGGATGCTCATCTCTGTGTAAACATTTGGACTAATGTTACCATTAAACTGTTTATGGACACTTATTTGACAGTTTAATAGGCTTAATCATTATTTCTACAACAAAATTGTCAATTCATTCGGAAACAATCAGCAATTTCATGGGCTGAATTAGTTACGATTTCCTACCTCAAAGTGAAAGTGGTAAATATAATCTAGGTTGTGAAAAGTCTGTCCATAACCATCCTAGATGGCTCAATCACCTTAGGACAGAGACGAGTCACATCTCCAAATGAATCCATTTTGCTATCATTGCGTGAGACTAGCCACCTTTCTGAAAATCCATCCCAGGTTTTGCTCGATACCTTGCAGTGACAGAAAGTGGGCTCTCTCAAGGCGCAACCTACGGGAACAACAGACAAACAAACTTTGACAAGGCTACTGCCGAACTCCGAAACTGTCGTAAATAGGCATGCAATGGGAAATATAATTTGATATTAGAAAATGTGTGTGGGCGGGTTGGCTCTTACGTCCATGCTCATGCTCTAGCTTCACTTGTCACAGATAACTACTCGACAGTCTGATAGGCGGTTATGTTGTGTCTGTTCCACATGTGGCTAGGTGGGTCACTTGTAAATCCAACCAATCGTCAGCCACAAACATGGATATAAAGTGACGGATAGAAAATTAGACAAATTACAAAACAATGTGATTTTTAAACATAGATATATTGGCTCGTGATAGGCCCCTGACTGAAGCCCCTGTAAGCCCGAGATGGAAGCGGCTGTGCCTCTGTCTCCTCAATCACATTGTATTGTATTGAGGCACGATTAAGCTAAACAAAAAACCTTTAGGCTAAATGTTTTTCTGTTAGCTAGCTTTGGTTAGCGAAAGTATGGCTCCCCCCCTCATTAAAATCAGCATTATGACACCCTGTCACTCCATTAATAAAGCACTCAGCGAGAGGTGTTGGCTGCCATGGCAACACGTTTAACCAATAATGACACAGTGGACGCAGGTGGGAAGGTTAGGTCTTCAGGGCAACCTGCCATGGAAATCAAAAAGGATCCCCCCCCCTCCTCCTGCTCTCTCTCTTTTATTTGTTTCTTGTGTTCGCAGGCTCGCGAACACAAGGCGCTCGCCCGCTGATTAAAGGCATAATTGAAAATATGTACATTCATTATGGATGGCCATGAAATATGTCGCTCCACCTCGCTTGTTAAATGCTGTCTTCCTTTCTCTCTCTCTCTCTCTCTCTCTCTCTCTCTGTCTGTCTGTCTGTCTGTCTGTCTGTCTGTCTGTCTGTCTGTCTGTCTGTCTGTCTGTCTGTCTGTCTGTCTGTCTGCCTGCCTGCCTGCCTCTCTAGGAGTTGTTTACAGCAGAGTGTAAGTTCAAGGAGTCCGTGTTTGAGAACTACTATGTGATCTACAGCTCCATGCTGTACAGGCAGCAAGAGTCGGGCAGGGCCTGGTTCCTAGGCCTCAACAAGGAGGGCCAGGCCATGAAGGGCAACAGGGTCAAAAAGACCAAACCGGCAGCACACTTCCTGCCCAAACCCATAGAAGGTAACGTGTGGACATTTTACCAATGAGCTTATAAGACAGTTTCTCAAAATGTTTACATTTAGATGTATTTTGTATTTTTTGTATTTTCTCTTGTTGTTCCAACCCTCTCTCCCTCCCCGGCTCCCCTCCCAGTGGCGATGTACAGAGAGCCGTCGCTGCACGACGTGGGCGAGGCCGCGCCCAAGTCGGCGGCGACCGGCGGGGGCCCGCCCTCCTCCAAGAGCACGACCAGCGAGCCGGTGGTCATGAACGGCGGGAAGCCGGTCAGCAAGCCCGACACGGAGGAGACATAACCCCGCCCCCCCCACCCCGCTCACACTACACCTGCCCCGCTCCACCCCTCGCCCCCCAACCCGCGGGCCCACTGTAGAGGCCCATAGTAGTCGGAGACCAGCACTCGAAAGCGAATGGACTGAGGCCACTGCCCCCACTTTCCCCCGCTCTCTCTCTCTTTCTACGATTGGATGAATGGAGAGCAGTGCGGCGCGGGGGGTGGGAGGGGGGTGGTGGGGAAGGAGAAACGGAGCGCTCCCATTGGTGGACAGGTGCAAGAGGAGGAAGACACTGATGTCGGGAGGAGGAGTGAGACAAAGCAAGACAGATGAACTGATATTCCCTGGGGGGCCGTGGGCAGCCTGCTGTGTGGTATGGAATGCCTTTTAAAGAAAAAAAAACTAACTAAAAAAGAAATACAAACAAACCGACTTAGTCTTTACTGCTATTTTTCTGTGACAATCTGTGAGAATGAGGCCCCGCTCTTTTCCTCTCCTGGTATATTTTTCTTTAGCCTTGCTTGCTAATGACCACACACACACACACACACACACTCACCTTCTCAGTCAAACTGCAAATTCTACTTTGCGTTTTTACTACGTTACATTTTCGTTTGCAGCAGATTGAAACTGTTTTGAATGTGTATAAAGGGTTCATTTGGGTCCTGGGTTTTAATCATATATAGCCAAATCATATTCATGCCTTCTGCAGTTAACAGAGAAAAGACACTGTGGGTTATTTATCTTTCATTGCACTGTGTTTTACATTCTTTCGACTGTTGATTGTCTAATATGAGATACACACAACAGCGTCAGTGATGGTCTGAATACAGACACAAAACAGTAACACCGCTCCTTTTACTGATGCTTACTTAATGTTAACAGGCACAGAAAGAAATGTAGCTTGAAACAGGAAAATATCAACCAAAATATTGTTTTAGCAGCATGCTTGTGAGTAATGTTGCTTCGACCAGTATGTAGCCTATAGATACCATTTGGATGCATTCTTCTTCAGTGCCAAGACCATTTTCACTGTTTGTAGCAAAAAAAACACGTGAGTATGAAGATGGGTCGCAAAGTATCCCAGTTGTCGTTGAGAGACCCAGAGAAGCAACACTTTACATTGTCTGTGTCTTGAGCTGATGCCTGAGATTAGCATTGCTTTAAATCCATTTCATCTTGTAAGCATTGCTAAA
Source organism: Percopsis transmontana (assembly GCA_025447815.1). Classification (NCBI taxonomy): domain Eukaryota; kingdom Metazoa; phylum Chordata; class Actinopteri; order Percopsiformes; family Percopsidae; genus Percopsis; species Percopsis transmontana. Next base: position 2,114,040 of record JAOEHI010000012.1, read on the forward strand.
TGTATGCAATGTAAGGTAAGGGTAATTACAGGTATGTTGGTGGAATGAGGGGAAATTACATTCCATTACCCTGCAGGTTAGCCTGGAAAATCAGTGTAGGGCTACTGGTCTCATTTAGAAAGCCTAAGAAACATTGTTGTAGTAATGCTGTGCTATTTTTAAGAATGAAATTAACATATGTTAACATATGTTATGTAAATTTCATTACCATGCCAGACTCTATTTCAAATGAAATCATGCGATGTTGAATAATCGGTACGGTACGGCATACAGCAGCAAAAATCAAATACCTTGAAATGAACAAAAAACCAAAACACCCTGGAAGGCTTGCTTTGCCCTCTCACTGTGACATTTAACGTGACACCAATCAGTTCTGGCCTAAAAGCTGTAACTGTAGTCAATATCCATTTCCTAGTCTGTCTTTGATACTGCAGCTAGACTGCAGGCTAGTTTGGGACTACCTTGGAATCTATAGCATTGTCCTGACCAGGTGCTATATTATTATCTGAAGGTGGGGCATGATTACTGAGAAAATATGGTTTCTATTACATTTGCAAGTGTTTAAATGCTGTCCCAAATCAGAGTGTCAAAGGTTCTTCAGCAGTCAGTGGAGAGGGTGTTTGTATCATTTCTCCATAGGTTTGGAACTGAATTAGTCAATCTATTCACATTATTAAATATTGCACATTATTGTTCCTCTACTGATAGTGACAAGACTGGCACTTGTTTCTAGTTAGAGAAACCCAGCTTGTTAGGCTAGTTGGTGCGATTAGCCTGTAGCACATGGCCGAGTTCAGAACGATAGTCCCCGCCTTTGGCTTAAAGAGGCAAACCCTAGTTACCTGGTAAACCTAGTTACAGAGCAAAGATGCTTTTACAACAGTGTTCACAGGCGGCTGATGGCCACATTTCCTGCTTCCAACTAGAAGGAGCAATTACTGTCAACATCCTCCCCAAGTGATTGCTCTTCACGGGTGGCCAGCCACGTCCCAAGGCTGCAATTATGTGATATCTGACGTTTTGCCTTCTCGCAGGTAGACACAGGCTGATTTGGAACAAGAGCCATTGTGGCCTTCCAAAAGTTCGTTTTAAAAGGTCCCCTTATCAAAAAATTCAGTTTTTTGCAGTTGTGTTGTTTGAAGGGCCCTGTAATTTGTCTAACATGTCTATATCTATATCTAGCCAAAATTCATCTTGTGTAGTGTAACAAGCCAGTCAAATTTGACCTTGGGTGTGACATCGTTTCTGGACTGTAACCAGTCAAGTTAGAGTAAAAAAAAGTGCATCACCAAATCGAATGTTCAGCTCAAATGGTCTGTCCAATGTGACAGTTGCAAAATGGAATGATAGGGGCCTTTAATTTATCCCCCACGACCCGCATGTCACTTGAGTACAAATTCCCTCCCAATCCTTAGTAGTCTGTATTCATTAAGTGTCCATGCAATGACAAACCAGGTGTATTGGAGATACAGGTGTTTGGTTTTCAGGTAGCAGCGTCATGGCAACAAAAACATGGAGCAAAGCGTGGCTTCCTTCGTGGTTGTTGGTAAGGTCTAAAATGTCCCTGTTGTAAAATGAACGACTTCGGAGTTGTCTTGAACGCAGCACGAGCACTATCCTTACAGATACATGTGAAAATCATGTTTTTTTTTTATTATTTTGGTAGGGGACATACACGTACGCACGCACAAATAACATTTTTAATTCAATGTTTAAATATTTCTGTTGATTGTGACTTATTCTGTAATCATACAGCCACAGAAAGATGCCATTCACTGTATGCTCTCTCTCCTTTCTCTTCCCTAAACCCCTCCCTCTCTCTCTCTCTCTCTCTCTCTCTCTCTCTCTCTCTCTCTCTCTCTCTCTCTCTCTCTCTCTCTCTCTCTCTCAGTGTGTCTGCTAGACACTTGTTGCATGGATTTAAACAGAGGAAAGATGAATGGGGTCGATGCATGTAAAAGTACAGTAGGTTCTGTGTTCATCTAAACTATTTAACGCGTGGTGCCAGTACAACTTTTGCTTCTGGCTCGTTGCCAACAGCGCCTTGTGTTGCCGTAGGGTGGCACTTTCAAACACACACACACTTTGTAGTGTGTGTGTCTTTGAAGTGTCATTTTCTGTTCTGTTACTATAGAACTTTTTCTCAGTTACCCAGAAGTGCTACCGATGAGGGGTACACTTTGGCACAAATCCAAATTTTTTGCTCATATGTGACTCAGATATGTGACAGTGTGAACAGCCCGTCACATGAAATCTCAACTTTTCCATTTCGGATTTGGGCCACTTTCCTATTTGGTCCAAATCCGTTACAGGTCGGATTTTTAAAAAATGCGACGTCAGTCTGGACAGTCAGATCTGGCAATAAAACGGAATTGAGCATTGGCCTTAATGCTCAATTCCGAGGCTGGACGTAGCCTTAATTCCTGTCTAATCATAATTCACACAACTTTTACATCAAGAGTTTATTCGGCTGATTAGACAGTCAATTGGAAGTTAGTTGAAGTTAGAATTGCATGTACTAAGAAAGACTGAACAAGCAGTGTGTGCACCCGCCCACACCAGACTAGGTCTAATCAGCCACATTAACTGAAAACACCTGAGTGGACATCGACTTCAACAGTTCATATAGACAGGAAAGGAAGGACAGGTGTCCCCTTCATAGGTAGCACTTCTGTGTCACTGTGAAAAAGGTCTATTTGAACGCCACTTGCAGTGATTCATTACTTGTTTGAGAGCTATTAATCTGTAATCACATAAAATCACATATAATCACTGAAAAATATGAAACAATACAATATGACGATAGCACGTGGTTAGCGAAACTGGTGGCTAAGGGTAGGCAAAATAACACTACTGATATATTAATTCTCTGTTTATAATGGCAGACTATAAGTACAGTATAATTTAATGTAGTTAGAGTCAGAACTGACGCAGAGACTGTTGTACGTAAATTAGCCAGAATACAGGATATGACTATGATATATTGTTGTATTGTAATGCAAATTATAAAGTGAAATCATGCCAGGAGGAATTAAGTGGCAAGTCTGAATGCAATAAAGGAAAGAAGGAAATCCGTACTTTGCCAAATTACTATGTTCACGGCAACATATGGAACAGATAAATACCTAAATACGGATATGGAAAGCACTATAGAAACTATAGAAAGTGGTAGCATAAAAGCACTCTAGGCACACACGTTTCTACTTAAGTGACCAAATAGGACTCATAACTGATATTTTCAGCGGTGGGATCTCATAAAAAGATTTTGTGTAGAAGCTGCCGTTGGCAGTGAACCAAAAGCAAGATGATACTGGCCTTACCCTCAAGAGTCTGTCAGCATTTGTACAGTTATCTCTACATATTATGCAAAACCAGTTTGTCTGTACTGTACAGTTTGTGTCTAAACCATTGTATACACACAGGAAAAGATGATATTGAATAAAGGATTTATAGAAAGGAGTGCCTTTACGACTGATTTTGCTGATTTGTGTGTGTGTCTGGTCCATTGATCAAATACCTCAAACACGCGTTAGTGTATTCGGCAGTCACTTGATATTTATTACCTTATCGATCGATCAGGTGCTTTCATCCATTATGCATCAAGAAAACCAGTTGTCCTCTAGTTCACATTTTTGTTTTAGAGAAGAGTCTCTTGACATCATTGTGGAACAGTGGATGTCAGTTTATCAGCGTTATAAAACATTGTACGGAATTATTTCACTGCCAGTGTTTACAGGGACACTCCTCAATGTTCCAAAAAAGAATGTTTTGCTTTGAAACTCGAGTGCACATCCCTCCCGCAGCTCCTGCCTCCTCCCTGCTCCTCTCTACTCCTCACCCTACAGCTCTTATAGGCTGACACCGTTCTCTGCCCAACCCGCTACAGCCACCTACACAATTGTCTTTCAGGCACAATCAAAGAGTGTACCTAATAATAATAATGTAACTCCTTAAAACAAGTTATAGACTTTCATGCAAGGGCAGTAGGCCCAATCATCACTGTAGGAAATACACTCACCTAAAGGATTATTAGGAACACCATACTAATACTGTGTTTGACCCCCATTCGCCTTCAGAACTGCCTTAATTCTATGTGGCATTGATTCAACAAGGTGCTGAAAGCATTCTTTAGAAATGTTGGC
>JAOEHI010000012.1:2147652-2186383 GCA_025447815.1 Percopsis transmontana
GTGTGTGTGTGTGTGTGTGTGTGTGTGTGTGTGTGTGTGTGTGTGTGTGTGTGTGTGTGTGTGTGTGTGTGAAGGACGTTGAGTGTGAATGTATAGCTATGTAGGCTACTGCACTTAGCTGTAATATTTGGATGTATTGTCCCAGGTTTATATGTTAGATTGTCTTTCCGTATTTCTGAGCATGTCATGGTCACGAGACCAACCCGACACTTTGTATGGTTTTGAAAGATGATAATGTACACAAATAATGTACACCCACAAAAGGCAAGCCGCCTCTAACTGCTAATGTACACAACACTCCAATTTTCATTCTTCACTGTACAGAATTTGAAAAAAGACTTGACATGTGTCTGGTTGAGCAGGAATGTTATAAAACCACCTGCTTGAAAAGAAATCTGAGCCAAATGGCTGGTGGCCCAAAATATAGTGAACTAATCGCAGTAATTATGGCAATTATGAGGAAGATAAAGTATTTTCATGTTGTTTGTGTATTCGTTTTTTATTTGTTTATGAATCCTTGCCAGTAATGTGCTTGTGTTAACAAGGCATAAATCTTTTACTTAATGAACATTCATGTCTTTGCCAAGCATTTTGCAATGGCTAAAGCATGGCAAAATATCTAAAATTTATCATTTGAGAATACAAGTAAAGAGAGTAAGAGGGTAAAGCCATAATCCAAACACACTGTAACTATTAGTTCAGTTAAACGCGTTTAATCGTTTCTGGAATTACCCTTGTGGTGGAAATCAGCATTACAAAAATTTTGTTTTGATTTGAAACAGTACACGCAGTTCTCCTAGGCTTGCACTATTCTCTACCCCTCCCCCTACAGCTCTCCTAAAGAGAGTCCATAGGCTCACACCATTCTTTAGCCCTCTCCCCTACATCCACGCGCACAGTTGTGTTTCAAACATAAACAGTGAGCTGGCGAGAATTTGTTTGGCTCAGGCATTATAACACAATTGAGGAGTGTTCCTTTAACAGTTACATTGTTAAAATGATCACTTGTTTATGTTACTGTAGCTTGGCAGCTAATTCCAAAGCTTGTAAAACATTTTACATTCAAATGAGATTCTTGTCAACTGAATCCTGTCAACTTAATCAAACTCCAAACTAAATTTGAAACACAGATTCCAGGATTTACTGTAGTAATGGCACTTTGAGTTCCCAAAAAACATTAAAAATTACTTTACAGTCTTTGTCCCAAGGGGAATTTTTTTCTAGAACATAAAAGGATGCTACGGACATAAAGTAAAATACTCTCTTCCACTCTCCTGTAAGTGCTCAGTAGAGCGGTCATAGCTAAACAGCTGGTAAGCAATATCTGTGCTTAATGAATGGACATCTCACCGCGATAAGGCAGCTTCCAGGCCTCCGAATGCCACAGTTATGGGAGGTCCTCATGCAGGAATGTGGATGTGCAACAGCTGGATGGCCTAGCTTGGCAGTTGAGGCCGATAAGCCAAGAGGCTGGTAGCCGTGCGACGGGTGCTCTTAAAACCACGTGGAGGAGAAGGAGGGGGGCACTCCTCTCTACTCCCCCCATCTGTGGGAACCTTTAGGAACCAAGCGTAATTACCGGGGGTTTTCCCCGGCAATGGACTGCTGTTCCCCAGGGGGAGAGGAGCTTAAGAAGTCTATCCAATCAGATACGCCCCCCCCTCCCTCCCTCCCTCTTGCAGGCCTGCTCTCTCAGCTGCTTTCTGTCAATCAGCCTTCATTCCAGTCGTCCTTCCATCGCCTGCTGTTGCTGGCTGTGGCTGGCTGCTGTTCGAATAGTATCTCCAATCTACCTGTTGACCATCACGCACCTCGCTGCAATTGACTTAAATAAGCCCGCTGTTTTGGTTTTATACCCTTTTTTATTTGTTTTATTTTTTTATTTTCAAATGGGACAGTTTTTACTGTGTTAATTAGCTCTCCCCCTCTAAATCCTCTTCTTTTTCTCAAGCTTCCCATTTAAAATCTATTTAAAACTAACCGCCCATTGTATAACGTGATGGACTTCTAGTCGATCTTGGTTTATCCTTTTTAGGTGCGTTTGAGAAATCAGCTACCACTGGCAGGTGGGGTGGGGTCACATCACCTTTAAACTACAAACGTTTTGATTATGATTTCATGGTTGCCAGTCAGATTTGGCCCCAGGTGTGACATCATTTCTGGATTGTAACCAATCACATCTGACCTATCCTCCAACTCCCAGTCAGATACAATTACAAAATGAGTAATAGTGAGGTTCCCCCCTAAAGTGGGGGCCATTTAAAATTAACTATTGTAGCTTTAACTCACAAAACATTTATATAATGTATCAAGAAGTGAACAAAACCCATATATATATATAATAAGTCACTATTAAATCACTGTTAATTTGAAATGGGTGTGGTGCTGAGGCTTACACACATGCTTTTCATGCTCCGACAGAGGAGGAGTCAGACTTCCTCCATGGCATGGTCTCCCCCTTGTCAGTGTGTGTGTGCATTGTCTTCTGTGTCGGTCCATGTGAGAGGGCCTAACAGCAGCTCTCTGGACAGAGAGCCCTGGGATCTCTGCTAGAGGAAGGGAGGATCTCTGAGCTGGCGTATTCCCCGCGCTCATTTTGCCGCTTGCTCAATGGCCAACGGATCGCGCTGACAGGTGGAGTTTGACAGTTAGCTCCATTTACAGTTAGACATTTGGGAGAGAGGGAGCAGAGCAGAGAGGATGCAGGCGTCGTTCCTCGTCCTGGTGGTGTTGACCGGGAGCCTGGAGGCGTGGTTCTGGAAAGGTCCGGACCCAACTACTGAGCCAAGCCCGACGGAGGAGAACACGGAGGAAGCGCCCGTGACCGTAAGCACCCCCAAACCGGGTGAAACGGCGGGCTCCGGTGAGGACGACGTGTCCGGGGTCGGGGGGAAAATAATCGACGTGGCAACGGGAATACGTAAGTTTGTTGAGGCGTGGGACGCGACCCCAACCCCTGGGACTAACACCGGAGGCCTGGGAGAGACGGCGGACCGCCCTAACCCTAACATGACGGGTAATACTGACAGGAGGGAAAGCGGGTCAGGGGGTCAGTGGGGTCAGAGGTTAGTGGGGTCAGAGGTTAGCCTAGAAAAGCCCAACTTTGAGAGTAGCCCGGCCGCGCCCGCCAACGGGATCTCGGGGGGCGTGTCTAGAGTTGGCATTGGTTCTCTGGGTATCTCTGATTCCACGGTAACAAACCCCAAACGTCCCGTTTCTGATTCCCCTTGCATGGCCGTGCCCTCCGATTGGCCCGTGTGCTCAAGCAGGGGCCCCAGTTATTTTACGCTCCCCAACTTCTTCAACCACGCAACTGTGGAAGAGGTGGGGGCTGTGCTGAAGGAGTGGGCGTGGCTGGCCAAGGAAGGGTGTCACCCTGCCTCTGAGTGGTTCCTCTGCCTCCTGTTGGCGCCCAGGTGCAACGCTGGCCACCCGGGTGGCACGGGGACCCCCCCGTTGCCCGCGATAGGGGTGCCCGCGGGCCCTTTCCTGCCCTGCCGCAGCTTCTGCTACGTCCTGCAAGACAGCTGCTGGGCGCGCCTGGAGCAGGGGCGTCTCCCTGTGGAGTGTGACCTCCTGCCGGAGAGGGGGCGGGGGGCCGGGGGGCCTCCGTGCGTGTCGGTTAGTAACTGGAAAGGTAACGCCGACCGCCTGCTGTGCGTCCGCTCCCGCAATGCGTCTTCTATGTCACGCGCCCTTCTCATTCGTCATTGACGCTAACCCGTTTAGCTAGCGTTTAGCTAGCGTTTAGCTAGCGTTTAGCTAGCGTTTAGCTAGAGTGTGCATTTCTAGACGCCCACAGGGTGGACGCACGTTGCTTACCTGCGTGTTTGTTGTTCCCTCAGTAGCAGGGGATCTGTGGCGTCACTCACTTCACACGGCACGTTTTTACAGAGTTGAGTGCACGCACACACACACACACACACTACACACTTGCAGGTTGCATGCCACTGCACGCAGTAGCATGGTTACTTTGTCTTGGAGGTTAATAACCGCAAACCGATGGTTTTTATTTACCCTGTAATGAATTTAGATTCTCTTTGAATTTGAATTCTCTTAAAGAAATATGTTACTAGCTGTAGGTTTCAAATCACTAACCTTTACACAGTTTATACATTGTTTTCCTCACCTTTTTATACATGCTTAAATCATTTTGTCCCGTCTTTTCGATTTATTTTCCTTATAAGTCAGGTCAACCGTATGTACAATATTCAGAGACAACTCCTATATACAACAAGATATTGGCCTGTATCATCGCCACTTAACTTCTAGTGCCTCCTTAAAATGTTTAACATGCCATTTGTTTTCTTCAAGTAAGCGGTTTGGATTAAAGTGGCACATAGTTTAGCCAATTTCCATTAAGTGCCATTTTTACCAAGTAGGGTCTTTGTTTAGATAGTCTTTCAAGTAGAACATAAACCACGCTCTGTGAGGCTAAATTTGGAAAGACCATTTGTGATACAGTGAAAATGCGTGCACGGCACTATGATCTGAACTGCATTATAAAAGATTCTACTTGATCCAGTGTTAAATGGATGTCAATGGAGGGACCCTTTCCTTGTTGACTATGGCATGGGACACAATATGTATTATGGTGTGTGCTTAATGTTTGGCTCTTTGTCTGCAGTGTCCAAGTCAGGATAGTAAACATGGCTGTGGTTGTCGTTCTATTCTATATTCATTAGGTGTGAGCTTCTAGGCACCAGCTCACATTTGAAGACGATAGCAATTAGGTCATTTAGCAGATGCTACAATTACAAGTATTAAGGAGCAGGTAGGGGTAGGTAGGGCATTATGCTCAAGGATGCTTAAACAATGGTGTTTAAGAGGTTGTGTTTTTTCATGAGTGAAAGTAATGCATAAGCCCTCCGCAACTTCATCACACGGTGGAAGTTGCATGGAGCCACAGAGGCCATTGCAAATGATTATTAATTAGTATAGCGGTATACTTGGAATATGTTGCCGAGCCAGACACATTCACTGTGTCTGGCTCATAGTCAGTCCAGTCCGCGCATGCTGTTCTCGCGTCTGGTCAAATGACATCACACATCTCCCTGTATTCTTAGACGTCCTTCATTCTGTGGGATCAGACGGCATGAAACTTTACACTGTACCATGCGTGTCGCGTCCAAAACACAGAGAGAGAAACAACGAGACCATCTTTGTGTTGTGGCATTTCCAACGGTGTCCCGGGGTGGGAAATGGGCCTGGCCCAGCAGAAGAGCAGGCCAATCGTGTCCTTGGCTTCAGGAGAAGGGGCGACTGCGTCGAAGCTCGCTCACAATGGACCCTTGTGGCTGGTCGTGACACAGGGCGGTGCAAACTCTCCACACAGAGGTCAAAGGGCGCGGACACCCACCCGCCCGCCCGCTTCGCGTGCACAGTCCCTGCCGGTTCAAGTTAATGGGTGGCAATTCAGTATTCGTCCGGCCATCACTGGGACAAAGAAAGATGTGAGAGGGACTTTTATGCGAGTGGGGAATTACCCAGTATTTCCTCCCGAGGAGGACTGCAGCTAAACAACACATCCAAAGTGTGCATATGGACCGATGGCCCTATCGTTGGATCTCTGGTGACTGTTTAGGCTCCAGTGCCACTGCACGTATTTCGTGTTTCAGACTCTCCCGTTTGGAGCCTTTTATTTCCGTATGTAGTGTAAACATGGCCTCTAATAGCCAATAAATCCTTGTTGTACTGTAATGGCGTTGCAGGGGTCCCTGGATGGGAGCTGTGATGCGGGGGAGGCTCCTTTTGCGTCGCTCTTCCTCCCGTTGGCCAGATTCCTATAACTCTGAATTAGCATCTACGTTTCAGACGGCTATTAAATAAGAGAGCGCACATTAGAACACAACCATGATAAGTGAACTGCTGGCAGTAATGGTAGACAAACATTGACCTTAAGTTATTCATTCAAAATAACAACTCATTTTCATTGCTTCATTCTTTACTATGTTCCATGTTTTGAGTTTTCCCTGCTGGCTACCAAACAACTAAAGGTCCCCTTGGGAGGGAAATTAATATAGCCTTTTCACTTGACATGACTGATCTTCACACTGAATCCAAGATACAACATCTCAGTGCCCCCACAATGGTATAGGGCTGAGAAGAGCTGAAACAGCTGATGTCATCCGAAACCCCCCTGATCGAACGTTAATTGTCCGCGCTCTCGGCTTGGCCAAAATGAGGATTAAAGGCTGAGTGTGGGAGCTCGGAGGTGCTGTTGGGGGCTAGGGGGGTTGTATCCCAGCTGCGATGCCTGTGTTTGAAGTGTTAACTGATGGCCTGAAATTCTGTCTGGATTAGTCCAATCTCGGTAGAGCGCTGCCTTGTCGGGGCGCTCCCATGAGGGTTAAGTTGCAGCAGTGTGTAATTGCTGGATCCTGTCTTTTTGGTGGAATGGGTGGGAGGGGGGTTAACTTTTACTTAATGGTGTGTATTAGGCCTGACACATGTTGAATGTCTTTTGATCCCAAAAGACTAGTTGTGGACGGGGTTGTCAATTGTCTCATTTGAAGACATACTGCAGAAGAAGTAACATGAACCAGACGTTCTATTATTACATTTAACTTCAAATGGGCACAAGGATGTTGACGACACAACAAGCCCTAGGCCAACTTGGTGTTTTATTTTATTTCTTAATTTTTTTCAACTATTTCTGGCCCCTTCTCTCTAGTTTATTAAAGTGGTTGTTCCACATCACTGCAATGCTTGCATTTCCAAATAGGGATAACTGTTTCAAGATGGGGAGACACAGCAAGCTCTTCCCTACGTTTGTACAGTGGAACAATTGCACATAATACTCACCGAAATAGAGAATGAAGACATGCTTGATAGCTGATGGTGCGTGCGTTCAGTCTATCTCGGAATGAGATTTTATATAAATCATTATTGTAATTATAGTTTATAGTTAACTTTGGTCAGCTCAGCATAAATTGAAACGTTTCAGAGCTTTTCTTACTTTTCTAAATAATATTTAACCGATCTTATTTCAGTTGCACCAAACCTTTTATATAATTAGATTTTGTTTTTATGATTTGGGATTTGTAAGTGAATAGTGGTGATATTTCTTTCAACAAAACGATATCAAGACAAATCAGTTAATTTTCTTTTTAAATGAATTCAAGAGGAGCATCATGTAAACCCCCAAACCTCCGGGGCGGGACGCTGATCCCAGGAAGGCGATTGTGCAGCGTGCTGGATCGAACTGGCCGCATTTGGGACTGCAATGAACTCGGCGCCACAACCCACTGGAGTCTCTCGTGGTCTGCTTTCCCACGGACGGCCGACACACATCTGTCCATTGCACACACACGTGGAATTTCCTGTGGGGCAAAAATGAGGAAATAAAGACGGACTGCTTATCCCGTGTAACTAAACACACATGCCCCCCCCTAGCCCAATGCCATTGCTCGTGGGCCTGTGGAACGCTGCTGCTTCCTGCCTGCTGTGCATAGCGAGATGAGAGCCTGGGTTAACTTGACCCTTGTTTAGCAGCGTGGTTCCCCCATGGGCGAAGACTGCCCGCGCCCATCTGTCGCGGAAAACCGCCGTAACGGGAGAACGTGCTCCCCTCTTCCTGATCCGTTGGAGCTCACAGGACGTTGGGATGTTTGACCCACTGCGGCGATTCGTAACTAGAAGGCCCAAGGCATCACTAATGTGTCGACTGATAGAATGAAGCAAAGGACCTTGATGGTGTGGAGATTACAAGTGCAAATGCTAGAGTTAAACCATTCTGAGATCGGGCTTAGGCTGCCGGCTTGTTAAACACTTTGGAAAGTTAGCAACACAAGCTGGTGTTCAAAACATCACAAACTCCAGACTAGCTAGGAAAGTCTACATGAGCTAGCGACCCCCCCCCCTCTGACAGCCCTGGTAGGGTAAAGGTGTGATCGTATCCCCTGAAAGCCTTTCCATTGGCTGTTCTGGTGTCTGGATGTGATGCTCCAGGGACATGTTTGTCAATCAAACAGCCCCCAATTGCATGTCCACGCTGTCCATTCAACCAATTAAGGCATCCCTTGTAATTGTACTCCACACAACTGTGGTTGTGTGGAGTACAATTACAATTACAATGAGGTCATTTAGCAGACGCTTTTATCCAAAGCGCCTTACAATCACATGGTGCTATTACATGGTGCAGGTAGGGGTTAGGCATCTTGCTCAAGGATGCTCACAGTAGGTGTGCTCCCCGGTTTGTAATTATTATAATGTTCATGAAGCACAGCTGGGTCCACCCTGCTGTCACAGAGGATTAACCAATAGCAGGCGTAGTGGGTGGGAAGTCCACTGACCTTCGTGTACCCCCCCTGTCTCTGATTGGCTAGCAAGCCCACAGGAAACCATATTCAACCTAACAGGTTTAACATGACGTGTCTAACCCCTCTATGAGACATGACATTGAGCTGCTGCTTTCCAGCACATTTAAGCTATAAACATGGGCAGACCATTGTGGAAGGGTTAATGAAGCCTCGGAGCTGCACTTGATGTAAGGTGGGGGCAACAGTGTGTGCAGCCCCTAAGGCTAAATCACTCTCTCATCTTGAGTGAGTTATAACTTCCTCTGCTCCTGTTGGGTGATATTCTGAGGCTGAGAGAATTAACTTGACATGAATCATCCAAGAGATGTATACAGTATGTTCATTAGAAACGCTTGGGAAAACCCTGGATTTTTGACCCCCTTAATGCACAGAATGGACCGTTTTTTCGTGGGCTGAAAAATTGTTGCAGTCCGTCCCCGGGAGAGCCTCGGTCTTCTAACCCACAGGCTAGGTCCCTGGTGGTGGTGATTCATGTGAATTTAATAGTTGGTGTCACAGCTTGTCCACTTTCCCCTTGAAAGCTATTCCAGTCTATGGGAACGGAATTACTGGAAAAGCAGTTTTTCCCATTAAACAACGGCCGACTTTATTCTTGTCTCTGGAACACTGGATTTTCCAACTAAATCATTTGCATGGCTAGTCTTATTATTTCCACTAGAAGCTTTGGAATCACAGACCTGTTGTGACTGTAAGCGAGGTGAAACATCTTATACCAGTGTATCCAATACTGTATGCTCTGAGGGGCTGATTAACAAGTGCCTTCCACTTCCTGTCTTAGGCCCTAACTTCCTGTCTCTCTCGTCCCCCTCGTAGAGGCGAGCGGCGTCTCTCTGCTGCAGCTCATCGGAGACCCGCCTCCGGAGCAGATCATCCGGACCTCCGGCCCGGGCGGGGAACCGGCGTGGGACTTCGCCCCGGGGTCTGCCGCGGGCCAGCCGGCCCGGGCCCACGTCCCGAGCCCCTTCTACCGCCACTTCTCCCTCACCTTCCACCTCAAGCCCACCGGTCCGGGCGCCGCCGTGCTGTTCTCCATCACCGCCGGCTCCCAGCGCTTCATGTACGTGGGCGTGAAGCTGGGCGCGGAGCGGGCGGGGCACCAGCCGCTGCAGTTCTTCTACACGGAGCCCGACTCGGACGCCTCGTACGAGGCGGCCCGCTTCGCCGTGCCCAGCATGGTGGGCCGGTGGACGCGCTTCTCGCTGTCCGTTGACGAGGACAGGGTCACCCTGTACCAGGGCTGCGACGCAGAGCCGCAGGCGGCGACGTTCGAGAGGTCGCCCGACGACATGGAGCTCGACAGCGGGGCGGGGATCTTCGTGGGCCAGGCGGGCGGGGCTGACCCCGATAGGTTCCAGGTAACGGATGACTAGAGCCTTTCTTTCCCGCAATGACCCAGAAGTTACGATACGCAACCTTCTTCCTGTCTAGCTTGTAAACAGGAAACATGGCTGTTAAAAGCTCCTGACAATTTTCACAGATGTGTCAAAGCAGGGTACACACAGGTCTAGGTTATATAACTATAATCATAATCAGAGCAGTTTGCTAATCTGGCCACCTAACGCCACACCGCAACACCACAACTATGAGCTATGATTCTGTATGAAAGATACGGCCGTCCTCTGGAGGTGTTGAGAGTGGACACACACAAAATGGACGCACAGCACCTGGAACAGAACTCAGTTCCCTGACTCCAGCCTCGAGGGTATATATAAGGCGGAAATACTTAGGCGATGATCACGTGTTTCTTGGTCTCGTTTCTGACCGTAGACAGTGCCGAGTGAGAAATAAACCGCCGTCCAAGAATCTCCTAAGGGTGTAAATAACTCTGGACAGTACATTGTGTGCTGAAACAGCAGGTGTGTGCGTGTGTGAGTGCTTGTGTTTGCATCTGTACGACTGCATTTGTGTATTATTTATTTATTTATGATTTTGTTGCCCATTATATTGCCTTAAAGGTACAAAAGGTAATTACCAAATTAAAGGTAATTTGTGGGTGAAACAAGCGTTACAAAAAATAAAAATAAAACTCAAAGATCGCTTTCCACTTCTCTGTGGCGTCTGTTGCTTTGTTTCAGCTGTCCACTCCACACACGACACTTAATTTGAGTGCTTTGTAGCCAAAGATGCTCCAGGGATATAGCACGTTTACGGTTGGCTGGTTGACCAGGTCATTTGATGCCTTGCAATTGCATGCAACATATTCTTCTTTAAGTCTTAGCATCCTCTCAACTAAACAAGTGAGACAATTAAGAAAATTAAATTAAATTAATTACTATGATTGAATTTTGGTGTCTTTTCCTGTAGACGTCCATTCACGTGATGGCCAGTATAGGGAACTGCAACTTAAGACACCCGCTTGTCCAATCCCCTGCCTATGTAATGACTCAAAAATCCCCATCGGCCTCACAATAATCACAGCTAAGATTTATCTGCTGCGATTGCCCTTCCTGGATGTCCTCCCAACGTTCTATACCGTCTCAGCTATAAAGAACCCCAGAGTTGAGTGGACAGCCGATTCTCCTTTAAAGAAAAACAAAACAAAGAGCTTAATGGGTCCGTGGGGAACCTGGAGATGGGGTCAGAGATGGAGACAGAAGCAGCTGACACAATACACTGTTGGGCTCACGTTTCACACCTCTTACTGTAGGGGGGTGAGGAGGACACTCATTCCATGAGCCATCACACGCCGCTATGTCTGTCATTTAAGTGTGTGTGTGCGTGTCAGTGCGTACATCTGTATGTGCATTTATAGTGCTTACACATCTGTGTGTGTGCGTGTGTGTGTGCGTGCGTGCGTGTTTAGGGTTCGATCGCAGAGCTGAGAGTCGTGGGGAACCCTCGGGCAGCAGAGGGTCTTTGCGATGATGAGGATGATTCTGATACTGTGAGTAACTGTAATCTGTAATGTGTAACACGACATCTAAGTGTGCATCGCACCTGGGCCAATAGGGGGCGCTAAATATTTATTTAGTTCTCGTCTATCCTCTCCACCAACCCGCTGCTGTTGGACGTGAAATGCCTCACTACCTGTACTGTGTTGCTGTACTTGATGTGTGAATGTTGCACCTAGACAGTTTTCAGCAGCCAAACGGACATTTATTTATATGGGAAAATAAGTGATTGTAGCTTTGATTATGGGAACTCACTTTATTACAGTGGCAAAACGTGTAAGCTGCGACATATCCTTTTGTTTACCTTTTCCATCAGCAGACGTTTAGGTATAATTGATATTTGGTATGCTAATGTTTCTTAACAGTATCTAGCCATTTGTTAATCAGATGTAATGTAATATAGTTCTACATGTAAGCCGCTGTCATGTACATAAATACGTTTAAGGTAAAACGTACAGGCCTACAATACAGATGTTGTGATGCTTTAATGTCTTTCTGACAATGGTTGTTCTCAGGGCTCCGGTGACTTTGGCAGCGGAGATGGAGACAGGAGGCAGTCGGCGGACACCGTCGAGGTCTGTGCTGTGTGTAAATCATTGTAACTTTGACTGTTTGACCCTAGGATGCCTACACGGGTGGGCGGAGCTATGCTGACAATGAGCAATGAGTCAGCGTCGGGTAAACCAATCGTAAAGCAGGCTTTAGTTGTCCCGTCCTAGTTAGTGCTGGGCGACAAGTCGAAGGCCTAGTCAGACAAGCTAACTCAAAATCTCTGTGTGAATGCACAAAGCATGGGCTTTAACTATACTACATTACTGTACAGTACATAACTTTACATTAGGAATAGCAGGTGTATTATACCGAGAAAATTATTATGTTTACATTAGGTAGAAGTAAATTACCGTGGTCAAGTTTTATTCTATAATCATACCGTCAAGAGGCATTTTCATCCCATCTCGGAATTTGTACCGGCAGGTGACTTTTGTACTAAAGCTAAATTATTCTATTGTGTTCAATTCTATTCTGCTCTATTCTAGACAATGCCTCCACCTCTCCGGCCGGTGCCAGAGCCACCTCTGACCTCCTCGGGAGTAAAAGCTGACTCCGGTAAGAGCACCAATCAACTGTTTGTGTTGATAGGTAATCTTGGCTGTCTTCTCCCTTCCAAACGCGCAGATGTTAGCTGAAGCTTCAAATCACATATCGGCATGTTTTGCCTGCCAGCGGGAATACCTCAGACAATTGCTCTTAAGCAGTCTTGTCTTAGAAATATGAAAAATAAACGTGCCCAGACAAGTAGCATCAGCTCTGCTGCCGTGGCCTGTCTGAGTTCGTGATAATGGCTCACTATCACCCTCAGGTGGATAAATAGCGGTAATGCTTGTAGTCTGGTTAAACTGTTGATTCAGAACATTGGAGATTACAGCATAAAATCAAATGTGTATCTGGAAAAATCACATTATTTAAAAATCCAAGTATGTCCAGGGAATAAATATATATAATTATAATTATATTGCTAAAAACATTCAATTCTAAAGTCATTCCTGACTTATTAGAATAAGTCTTTCTGCCACTATTTCACTCAATACTCAGGTATTCAACATAATAAATGTTTAGTGACTGTGCAGGTGGGTATGTGGGATTTGCATACAGACGAAGCTCTGGAACAAAGTAACTTAAACAAAGACCTAACCTTTGGTTTTCGCTTTAGAATTAATTATTTATTTATTTATTTATTGTAAATCATTTTTGGTTCTTTTTTTAAAATATGAAATTGATTTAACTGGCCCTTGACCTTGAACAGTTTGTTTTTGGTGGGCGTAGACCACGTAGAATGGTTCTTTATTTAGGTTAGGCACAGCTCTGATTGGGTGCTCATTGGGAGTCAGTATGTAACATAGCTTCAATTGATTTATGATACGAAGTCACTATTCCTCCCTTATGTGAAGTAAACATCATGATTTCAAGTATTTAAATAGTAAAATATTAACTGCATAAGCACATTCAATGTACACTCAGAGTATGTTTTGTAACAGCGACACCTTCTGGTCAAGCAGGGAGGTATGTTTGGAACCTGCATTTTGAGGCAGACATTGTTTCTGTTGAATTTTTGGTAGAAAATGAGTAATAATATATATATGCCGTAATAGCAGTCTGGATTGTTATACTACAATAGTGATTTTGAGACACAAATGTACATATTTTCATAATATATTGGACTAAGATGCATCATCAAATGCTGACTGAAGGGAAAGCCATTATATAAAGACAGAACTGTCTGATCTTTCTTATTCCTGACAGTGGGAATTTGCTTCTGATCATTTTCTGCTCTAATTTTAATGGTGGTCTTTATGATGCTTGTACGTCATCATCATGGAGACTGTGCCACTCGATGGAGAAAATGGATTATGGATTAAGTGGAAATATGAACATGAACACAGACACACACACACACACACACACGGTCTTTAACGGTAAGAAGTTTGAGAGCGCCCCCTCTAGGAGGCCCACAGTACTGTTCGTTAACCGCAGCCTCATGTTGACATGCTGACTATAAACAGCCCATGCTAAAAATACACCAGGCAGTGGTGGTTCCCCTTGTGGGAACCCCCTTCAAGACGCAATTACAATTACAATGAGGTCATTTAGCAGACGCTTTTATCCAAAGCGACTTACAATTACATGATGATTACATGGAGCATGTAGGGGTTAGGCATCTTGCTCAAGGATACTTACAGGTAGGCCAACTCTGGGGCTCCAACCCACGACCTTCCGGCTGGGCGTCCAACACCTAGACCATCCCGCCCCCTTCAAGACACCTCTTAACCTTTGCTAAACTGACTTCGTCCTGGCTGTCTGTTAGGACCCACGAGTGCCAAAGGTCAGAAGGGTGAAAGGGGAGAGAAAGGCAGCATGGGGGAGCGAGGCCCCGCGGGGCCGAAGGGAGACTCTGGCCCCAGCACTGGAGCCGGTTCCTCCTCGCAGGACGGAGAACGAGGACAGAAGGTACCATTACTGCACGTTGTTTGTTTTGTTTCGAGTGAAGCCCAAAAATATGGTACTGTGAATGTACAGATAAGTGAGTAGTATTAATCCTTTGTTCCCTGTGTTTGATCTTGTTACAGGGCGACAAAGGTGTAAAGGTATGCTCACAATATATATATATCTATATCTAAAAGGAATTTTGTAGCTTGGTAACAGCTAAGAAACTGTTTCTTTAGTTGAAACTGCTATTACTATTATTATTGCTATTATTTGCTATTACATTGTATTTATATTGCTACAAGGGACAAAAAGGCGTTTTATCCTAAATTAAAAATTAATACAGAATATATATAATGTTGCCACCTTAAAAGGACTACTAGGAAATCAGTGGTTCTGTACTGATACCTACTGATGACCATGATTTGAAATTTAAGTCTGTTTTTTTGTTGGTCTAAAACATTGCTTAGTGGACCTTTTTAACACTGGTCTGAAAACTCGGTAGTACCCCATGGTTGAAGCCACTCTACATTTAGTATGTTGAGCTGAAGGTTATCTCTCCGTGGTAATTCTTTGATATATTTGATACGTTACCAGGGAGTCTCTGGGTTTGGTTACCCTGGCAATAAGGGAGATCGGGGTCTGCCCGGACCCCCGGGACCGCCCGGCCCCCCGGGCCCGGCTGCTGAGGTGAAGCGCCTCGGTGACGGCTCTGTGGTGCAGCAGGTGCCCGGACCCCCGGGGCCAAGGGGTCCCCCCGGGGTAGAGGGGCCCGCGGGGCCCCAGGGACCCGAGGGAGAGGCTGTGAGTACAGGACAGAAGCATGGGGCCTGGGTCTGGGGTTAGGTGGTGCTTGGATAGAAGTGTTGGTTATGAAGTAGACGCTGGTGAGAACGAAGACACGTTAAACAGTAGCCTGTCAAATCCTCTTGTTTTCGCATTGTTTCATATCACATTTGCGTAGATACACACAGAGAGTCTATCGACGAAGAAACGCTTCTTGATCCGTCAGCAGAAGAATGCGGGCTGAAGCTGCACCCCCTCCTGGACAGAGAGCGCGCTGCTGCTAATGTGATTGGTTGTAAAGTGAAGACAGCCCCCACCACTCCTACTGATCATTTATTCACTCCAATCCAACCCTTTTACATCTGCGCCACACGTCCCGAAATCAGCAAAAAAGCACCGGCCACACCTTGGAACGATTTGCGCCGTGAACTTGCGCTGTGCGCCTCCGCTTGCGTCTTGAGCGAGAAACTAGGGCGCATAATGTTAGATTTTACAGTGCTTATGAAGTCCCAAGACTAGATATTACATCATGATTAAACACGCTCTAATGAAGGATTTAGCATGTAATACAAAGTGGGGCTGAAGTTTCTGGTACCTTTTTGTGTCCAACTCAGACTAACACCCACTGGTCATGTGTTTCCCCTTCAGGGAGATCCAGGAGAGGACGGAAAACCTGTAAGTTTACTACGGTGGTGTCTGGGTGAAGCTCCATCCAGCGTGTCCTCGTCTTTAACCGTTATCGGGGGGTGGGGGGGGTCCGTTCTCAGGGTCCCGCAGGTCCAGGTGGATTACCTGGAACGTCAGGGAATCCTGGTGTCAAAGGTCAGAAGGTAAGATGGATGGGTGAGCTACATATATACATATACTACATATACTGCCAAGCTACAGAGTAATTTGGCAAATTAGCGGCCCCTGTGGTCACATGCAACATACGACTGCGTGCTATGTTTTTGGAAGGCATATATTTGTTCTCTTTTTCTTTCTACTTTACTTTTTAGTACCCAGTCACATCATTTCCTGTTTGCCAGAATATTTCCTATCACTGTACTATCCACTACACTTATTTGTTGGTTTTACTTGTTTTACCATAAACAAATTGATTTTAAAAGTCTAGTTTTATTTTATATCTACATACAGTAGGTGTACCATAGTATGTATTAGGTAGAAATCAGACAATGGCCTATTGTCTTCTGCATTATTGCATATTATTATAATGGTTACAGTAGTGTTACAGTATGGATGGTGATGGATGAATGTCTCCAGGGCGACCGCGGAGAGGGACAGCCCGGCCCGCGTGGACCGCCTGGTCCTCCTGGACCTCCGGGTCTAGCCACCAGGGACCGACAGGTACTGTACGGTGTCCGCTACCAAGCTGTGTGCTTCTAGACCGGCGGTTTTCAAATGTTTGGGCTGGGTCCCCTCAGTGATCTTGGGGGGGCTGTGTTTTAAAATGTTCTGAAACGTTTTTTATTTGTAATAGTTCTGCAAATCTAGCTGGATTATCTTGATGTGTTCAACGGTGTTCATGGCTGTTTATGAGGTTATAGTCTTAATGTTATGCAATAAAAGAAGTGATTCACAGTTTGCGGTTCCCTCCCCCCCCACACACACGCTGAAAAAGCTTAAAAACCACGGCTATGAACACTGAGACAGCCTTGTGGCACCACATGGCTGTTGTAGCGATGCCTTTTGCACAACACAAATAATATCTTCCTATTGTAATGTTTCCATAGACATTTTTGGACATGGAAGGTTCCGGGTTCACAGATCTGGACAAAATACGGGTACAGTATGTTGTTAATTGTTAAAGATCATTGAAGATATACAAAGTGTTGCTTGTGCACGTTCAAACAAAAACTACAAACACATCTTGCTTAGTGTACCCCTAAAATGACTCCTACGTTGACCTGCAAGGGTAGAACACAGTTAGACAGTTCCACAGTATGATGAGGTATCTTGTGGTTGCTCCAGGGGTCTCGTGGTCCACCGGGTCCCCCCGGCCCTCCGGGGCCCCCTGGCACTTCAGTGGAAATAGGTCCCAACGGTCCGGTAGCCGTTGGGCCGCCGGGACCCCCCGGAAGCGAGGGAGCCCCCGGTCTACCTGTGAGTACCGGGACTTGGTGCCATAATAGCATGTCAGTCAGAATAGCATAGCCGTGCTGCTGTGGTAGCATTACATTGCATGGTACCGACGATGTAGACATCTGCTTTTTTCCCCCCCAGGGCTCTCCCGGTCCTCGGGGACAACCGGGCCCTCCTGGGTCCAGAGGAGAGAAGGTGAGAACATGGGAGCCATTGAACCCACGTGGAGCTCGATGGCACCGATGCTAACTGGAATGCTAATTACATTTGGGATGCATTATAGAGGAGATTCTATGAAGGACGCTAAACAAACGATTACTAAACGGTGTTACACTACCTAGACTTTTCTTGTACTAGACCTACTTTTGGATACATTGAAGATACATAAAAGTACATAGAAAATATAATCTTTATTGTGATTTTTCAATTTCCTATTCCTCCAGGGCGACTGCGGTGATCTTGGCCTGCCGGGGCCGGCTGGGGAGAAGGTATTTAAAACGTTGATGGCAGAATTTATATGAAAATGGCATATGTGGTTGGTAAACTCTAGATGAGGTTTCTTCCCTGTCTGCCTTTCTCCAGCAAGACTTTTTCACTGGCCTGCTGTCTTACTTTACTCCTTCATCTTCGGTGGGTAAAGGGTCCTGGTATTGGGTCTGCATGGGCTACAATGATTTGACTGTATTTCTTAAAACCTTTGCTACTTACTCATTACTGACTTTGGATCCAGTTTTAAGGGCATTTTCTTCCCATCTGATTTAATAAATGTGAATCCTTTTATTATCTACTTGGAGAAGCACGAAGCCTCCACACATGTGATCATTTCACCTAGAGTCTAACCCATACCTGTTAGTTTAGCTGTTAGCACTGTCACCTTGTATCACTGTAGGCTTTTTATTCTTCTGAAAAACATTCAGGTCTTGCTAGGTCTTGGCTCATGCACACCAACATTAAACTAGGCTAGACCCAATCCCCCTTGAACCCTGAGCAGGAACAAAAAGGATGGATGAATTGAAGAATGACTAGTCTTCACTAATTTATTGAGTTTCATTGAGTGTTGGTGCAATGAAGCTCATTAACACTGATCCAAAGCATAGCATGTTGTAGTTTTCACATACAACATATAATGATATCAATAACGGCAAGACATGTACTTTATCAGTGTGTCTTCAGAAGTCAACACAAGTCTTTACCAAACTTAATGCTTTTTCTCGATGGCTAGGGCAACCAGGGTAACCAAGGGGTTTTAGGTCAACCAGGGGAAAGTGGTCGGGCTGGCCTGCCCGGTCCAATGGGACCCGTTGGGCCACCGGGACCACCTGGGCCCCCGGGACCTCCCTACCGTGTGGGATACGTGAGTAATGGATGGACAAGTATGGTACAGTTTATAATACCGCATGGGCAATGGATGGACGAGAGGACAGATTGACTGACAGACGGACTGACAGAGCAATAGAACGAACGGCTGGATATGTGGACGGCTATGGTCAAATTCAACCTCCATGCTTTAGCGTTCAACCATACCTTTCATGCCTGCGCCTCTCATTGGCCTCCAAACATCTTCCTACAGGGGGACCTGGAGGGATCTGGGGTGTCAGGAGGCAGAGGTCCTCCTGGCCCACCAGGGATAGCGGGTCTGCCAGTAAGTATTACAGCCCCAAAGCCATGAACGAGCCTGGAAGAGTTTGCTGTTGAGGTTTAATTGTAACACTGCCATTGTCGTTAATATACTGTAGGTAATAGTAGTTTTATGGTGGTTTACGGTTGTTGTTTAATTGAAGCACTGTCATTAATATAATGTATATAGTAGTGTTATGGTTGTTTATTATTGTTGTTGTTGTTTGTAGGGTAGGGCAGGCTTCCCAGGTATCCCTGGAGAGAAGGGAGCCAACGGAGAGCGAGGCCCCGTCGGCGCCCCAGGCCTGGACGGCTTAGATGGAAAATGGGTACGACGGCCGCTGAACTCTGAACTTTGCAGCCGAGCGGTGCTGGACCCCCATGGTTGCATTGTGTGCACGTCACAAACCACCCACCACATTTAGTCTACCAATACACAAACGCCGTACTGTGCATTCACACTTGGATTTTCATTCACAAAGGGAACTGTGTAGGACACCCTTTTTATAATTATACGGTATTTATATTATAATTATAATGTATTTATTATTATTACTTGTATGCTGACCCAATAAGGTTCCAATAGGGTGTAACATTTAAATTGTGGCATTTAATATTACTTTCTACTGGTCATTATTGCCATACTCTAATTCTTTATTGCTGTGACATAGTTAAAGAAATGTTAAAATAGTCCACGTAATTGTATAGTGGAACAATATTAATAATTTCTCATGGATTTTAGGGTGATAAGGGAGACAAAGGAGAGAAAGGAGACACGGTGAGTCAGTCTTTTTACCCTGTGAGGATAAACCTGATCAAAGTTAGCATGCTAACGCTATGAACAATTGAGCTAATAACACTAATAGTACTGTTGTCGTCATATTATAGACTCAACTTGGTCAAAATTACTAAACTGACATTTTCTTGTTTTTTGGATTTTTTTATTTTGACACCCAGGGTCTTCCGGGACGAGACGGAGGTCCGCCTGGGCCTCCGGGCCCGCCTGGGCCTCCGGCAGAGATCTATGGGGCAAGTGATGTGAGTCAAATGAAAGACATGCTAGCTTGCTAACATTACGACACTATGCTAACCTCTCACACTCACTCGCATACTCGCCGCATCCCGCTGTGTGTATGGTATCGCTAACGGTCACTAGCCCAGCATGATGCGGCATTTACTCACCAACTGACCTAACTTTGTCCTGATGTAGCATAACGAGATATTACGGATCAACGGTGGAGAGGTGAGTGAATGTGCCCGTCGCGCACCACTAACCCAGACACGAACTTTACTATAACTAACCTAAAATGTTACGGGGACAGAACATTTGGTGGTTTTCCTCTAGCGATTGTCTTCTTTCTTCCCTAGGGAAGGCACAATATTGCGGGACGTCCGGGATTTCCGGTAAGTGTCTTTGTCGCCCCAATTCATTTTTTTTATAACAAGATTTAATTTCAAATAAATTTAGAAAAACAAAGGTGCGTACAAAAAATAAACAATGCACAATATTTTGAAACAGGGGCCCATGGGACCTAAGGGAGACAGAGGGGAACCAGGTCTTCCGGGATTATCACCCCAGGTAGAACTGTCCTTTTTTTATACTGCAAGTTTAGGCCGTTGCATACTGGCAGTGTTTTGTTTTATTGGTTTGTTTTTTGTGCCGTAATCTGCCATGTTTTTTGCAAAAAGCAATTGCTGACCGATAGAAATCGGTTTGTGGGTGTTACGTCCCAGCGGGTACGATCATATGATCTTTTTCACGAGCTACAACATTCAGCTGAATAACGTAACATGGTCAGTATGTAAAATCCTTTTAAAGTTAGTTTACATTTGGCAATAAGTTTAAAACAAACTTTCTAAACATTACAATATTTAATTCATATTTAATATTTTCACTCATTTTTTAAAAAGATTTTGATGATCATTTTGATGCTTCACAAATGATGCCGGTACAATAAGTAGATTTCTACTAAATCAGTTATTTTATCGTGTGTGTGATATTTAGGGACAGAAAGGAGAGCCTGGTATTATTATGGGATCTGATGGAAAACCTCTTTACCTGGGGGGGCTAGCGGGAGCACAGGTAGGGGCTCCATTACCACATCACAACACTATTAATCGTTCACTTTGCCATCTGTGAAGCATTATTCTGAGTATAATAACAATCTCCAAAAAAAAAAGAGATGAAAAGATGCATCATAATATCATCAATGAAGAGACATTTTAGGGTACAAGCCTGTGTGTGTGTGTGTCTGCCTGTTTGGCGTACTTGTTCACAGGGGGACGCAGGACCACCAGGCCCCGTGGGACCGCCGGTGAGCATTCGAGACCCACGTACCGTTCAAGATGTGTTTGTATTCAAGAACCAAGAACGCTACGTTGACTTGACTTGCCTCTGTGTGTGTCTGCCCCGCTGCAGGGTAATTACGGCCCTGCTGGTCCCAAAGGAGAGCTGGGTTTCCCGGGCCGGCCGGTGAGTCGCCTGAGTCGTGAGTCGTGTGAAACGCCGCATTTAGCGTTCAAAGCGGCGTCCATTTTCCTGTGAATCACGGACGGTCACACAGATCGTGATATATACCGCTTGTAGCCAGCAGGGGGCCCTCCCAAGTCTTGGCTGGGCATCATTTAGTTCAATCAGGAGAGACGACAGTCTTTTATTCAAACGTTTTGCCATTAGGACTCCATTAAATACATTCAGTGGATGCATATATAAAGATAAGGCCGGATTAACCCTGGCAGGGACGAAGAACTGTGGAGACTGTGTCAAAGTGTGCAGCTCTGATTGGTTGAGCTTGAGCAAGGGCGGTAGAACTCTACCCAAGAGGTGTGTAAGCAATATACCGCTTGTAGCCAGCAGGGGGCCCTCCCAAGTCGGAGGGTCTGATAGTTTTAAAACGCAGCAACAAATGAATCTGAATTAAACTACATATTTTGCCAGATTGCATTGAAAAGCAAATTAAATGGGAAAAAATACACAATTTCAACCCTTTCCTATTTTATTTATTTAGGCAAATATTTTGTGTGTGTTTTTATTACAGGGACGACCTGGGCTGAACGGGGTCAAGGGTGAAAAGGGTGATTCTGGTACTGGACAGGGATATGGATACCCAGTAAGCATAAACCATGATGATGATAAATGCATAGGATAAGATAGAAAAATAAACCGTTTAACCATTTAAATTTTTAATTAATTCATTTATAATTAATTAAATTCTCAAGGGGCTTCCCGGACCACCGGGTCCACCCGGACCCCCGGGGCCTTCAATACCTCTCGACAGACTTGGCGTGAGTACGGTGGTGTCGCCACAAGGTGGCAGTATGGGCGGCAGGATACTCTAGTGGCAAGATGTCTGACTCCTACCTGCTCCTAAATTCTTGTCATTGTTTTAAGTTAAATGATTGTACTGCTATACAAGTGCTTTTTGGACATTTATCTTGATGGCTACTGTTGAAAAAACAAAAATGAATCTCAGTAGACATTTGAGAAGCTACAATATTGACATTTCCAGTTAATTGCATTGATATTGATAATACTTTTATACCCACCCCAGCTCACTGATTGTTAGAAAAACAGCCATTTATGAAAAGGCTGTGAGACTCCACGGGGAGGGGTAGAGAATGTTGTGAACCTAGAAGCTCTGTAGGGGGATAAGTGGAGAGGAGTGCGAGAGAGACATGCGCTCACTTAAGTTTCAAACCAAAATATCATTTTTGAAGCGCTGGTTTTAAAGGACACAAATCAAGGAATGTGCATTTTAATGAGAACTTACAATAATTGTTTTTCTTTATTATTTTAGGGGATTGAGGACATCTCCAGATATTACCCCTGTAAGTTGCATTCAGATAGTGACCACCCTGATAAATCTGAGTTGTGTTGTCTGAAGGGACCTGAGAGGGTTGGACTGATTTTGTGGTCGTCTACCGCATCATTTAGCCAAAGTAATTGTTCGAAACAAGCCAGTCAGATTTGGCCTCAGGTGTGACATAATTTCTGGATTGTAACCAATCGTATCTGACCCATCCTCCACTTCCATTCGGATAGCCAATCAAGTTAGGGCGTGGTAAAATGGAATGATTTGACGATGATTTTTATATCTTTTTTTTTTTTTTGGACAGCATTTAAAGGAGACAAAGGTGAACGCGGAGTTCCAGGAATTCCCAGCATACCAGGTAGAGCAGGTCGTCCTCTGTTTACAATAAAAAAACTGAAAACCCACCTGACACAGTGCTCTCAAACGGTTTGAATGTGTTTATTATTTATTTTTTCCTCTGTTTTAGGCTACTCGGACATTCAGTCCTTTAAGGTAAGGCTTTTATTTGGAGCTCTTTATATTTTATGATAACAACGAATGCTAAGGTGCTCTAAGCATTTTGCAACTAAAAAGAGATTTTATACTACCATCTAGTAGATGCAGCATGCAATTGCATTGTCCATTACGCCTCTTTATGTAGCTAAAAATACCTATGAAGCTGGTTGACTCTCCAAGTAATATGAGAGTATATTGTTTAAAAAACACAAGATATAAATATTTATATCAATTTGTATGTATATTGAGAGATAAGGAGTTCTCCAGATAATACAGTGTTCTTGGACTGTATGCTTACACCTAATGGTGTAGATGCAGCTTAGCTGATCCATTTATTTTATAGTATTTTAGTATTTCTTTGGTCATCATCAGTTAGTGGAACTGTATAAAAAATGACTACAGTATCAATGTGAGATTACATATTTACCAGTTAGTACTGCAAGGTATCATGGCCTATTTTGTCCTTGTTTTGTTTTATTTTAATTTTCAGTCCCATTTTATTCAGCAGTAGATACAGGATGATCATGGGGGAAATCTAATGTTGAGTGTCATGGACACTTGATTGTTTCTGTCCCCCAGAACGAGTTGAAAGGGGACCGTGGCAACCCTGGTGTGAAAGGAGAGAAGGGGGAGCCCAGTGGAGGGTATTACGACCCCCGTTATGGAGGGATTGGCGTGGGATCCCCAGGGCCGCCGGTGAGAGCCCAATGAACGAACAAGAAGTGTGCAGGACTAATTCAGGACAGTATTCAGTTGTTTATATACATCAAATATGTTGTTGGTCTAAAACATGCAGCAGCCCATGCAGATGCCTTATGTGCTCCTTTAAAGCTTTATAGGACAACAATATTACATTTGAATTGCTATTAATAGTCTTGTGAATCCGTTCGAGTGTCTCTGTACTGGATAGTACAGTGAAGATTGTTACTATGGTAACATACACATAAAGCGAAGCCTTGTGATTTCTTTCTCTACGGCAGAAAATTAAAAGGGGCAGCTAACTGTCCTAAAAGATGTACGTATAGGCAGTATTAAAACAGCTTTTTAAAACGGCAGTTGCATCCCGTGACCCCGTGTCTCACTTTGGCATGCAAGTATGTCCTAATGTATAATTCTATGCTGTTTAGGGTCCTAAAGGGGACTCCATTGTTGGCCCTCCAGGGCCCCAGGGCCCCCCTGGTCTTCCGGGGAGAGGCTACGACGGGAGGCCAGGGACTCCCGGACCACCAGGCCTGCCCGGACCCCCGGGACCATCCCTACCAGGGGCCTACCGGGGCCCGCAGCAAGGTGAGTTGTACTGACACGGACGGGGCTCATGTAAACCACTGAAGGTAAAGCATGCAGCTGTATGCTCGATCTCAGGTGACGTGTAAGCCATTTCTTTTACTAGCCATCAGTATTCCTGGACCCCCGGGTCCTCCTGGAGCACCAGGTCTTCCCGGACAGTCTTCAGGGGTGAGTGTATCTTATTTACACTTTAATAAAACGGGGAATGTTTAATGGTCTAGTATCTAATTAATGGAAGACCTTAAAGGGTAGAGTTAATATCTTATTTGCGTTCTTTTACTTTTACTGTTTTTCTTTCCTGTGTTGTTTGTGTCCATCCATTATCAAACTGTTTAAGCCCTAAAATAACAAACACAGCTATTGACGAAACAAAAACACCAAATTCACTTTCCAAAAATGGCCACAAGGGGGTGCTGCCATAAAAATGATAGTGCATGCTTATGCATGATAAAAGTGTCGAATATGCTTAGCTTGTGTCTCAAAGCTAATATGTAAGTCAAATTGATAAACAGTATTGTCACATTCACCACAGCACATTTGGTATTTGTGTTTCTGACAAGACCCGTGTATGTAAAAAAACAAAAACCTCTAAACCTTATTTTGACCACCTATTTGAAAGAAACTAAAAGGTGTAATGCGTGTTTCTGCAGGTGCTGGTGCTTCAGTCCTACGATGTCATGGCCGCCACAGGCAGACGGCAGGCGGAGGGAACTCTGGTCTACGTCCTCGAACAAACAGATCTCTACCTACGAGTCCGAGAGGGAGTTCGTCAAGTCCAGGTGCCGGCGTCACACCGCCACAGAATACGATAAGCCCGTCTTTGTGAACTTCACACTTACATTTGGTGGGGGGGTTTTTCCTGTGTATTTTCAGCTTGGCAACTACATCGCTTTGCCTGGGGTCCAGGTGAGTCATTTGCCACATTGGGGATTTCACTGTACAATTTACGTATTTACACACTGAGATAGTCACAAACACTGAAGTACTTCCATATTTATTAATTATTCTTGCCATCTATGGTGTGCATGCTCATATTTATCTGGTACAGAAGTACACGTTTATATTTATAGATTGTACTGTATATATTCAGTACATTGATACCATTTCCTCTACTTTAATTCTAAAAGGTGGTCAAAGTCACATGTCCAAATAGCTCTCCGCTCGCTAAAATCACTAAAAAGCACGGGAAAATGCAAAGGTTATTGTGCGATTCCACAAAGCTAAACTGCAAAACATATTTCTCCGCTATTTCGCACCTGTGCTTTACACTCTTCCTAGCATGAGAAAATATTGAAAACTAGCCATCGCATTTCAAGCCTTGTGCCCATGAAGTGGTTCCCTGATGACACAGTTCCTCTTGAAACAGCAAGTTAGCTTTGGACATGCTGACCTGACCCGCCTCTACAGTAGCCAGCAGTGTCTTAGCACCATCAGCCCTCTGTGTGTCAGTGTTCCGCATGACCGTATGTGTGGAGTGTTGTGTTTACAGTGTCTATAGAGTGCTAGTAGGTCATGGAAGTACATGTGACGGTCTTCAGGGTAATGCCGTGGCTGCGGTGGAGCCCCCGCCCGTGGTCCACTACGACCCCTACCATTCCAGTACAGGTGACGTCCAGAGGCCCACCTACCCAGACCCCTCGCGGCCCGACCCCCGTCAGCCGGACCCGCGGTACCCGCCGCCCACCGACCCCCGGTATCCCAGCTACGCTGACCGGGTGAACCAGCCGGACGGCAGGTATCATGTCACGCCTCCGCGAAGGCCCAGCGCCCCCCTGCCCCAGCCCCCAGTCCCGGTCCACCACTATCACACCTCGGGCCCAGCGGTAAGAGACCACACGCGTCTGACAGTTGGTGATATAACGGATATAACAGTTGCAGTCCAAGACTGCTAATATACTGCATGCTATGTTACCGTGCATAACCTCAGTGCTTGAGTATATGTATTCCATTATTATAAAGAATTAGAATTCAGACCATTATATAATTCTTCCTCATCTGCCCTCATTACCTATACACGCCTATTACCTTTACACAATACACGTACCTGTTCCCCGTGTTCCCTGACGAAGGCTCTCTAGTCAAAACGTTCAAGAACTCCACACGTCCTTGTGCAATAGAGGATATACATTTTATTTAATAGTGCTCCTTCTTGTCTATTTGTGGCCGAAGCGGTGACAGGTCTAATAAATCTGGTTTGTTTAAACGGGGAAAGAAATGTGAGCCTCAATATTGGACCAACTGCAAACTTGTTGTTCCCAGCTCCACCTGATAGCCCTGAACAGCCCGCAGACGGGTGCCATGCGAGGCATCCGGGGGGCAGACTACCTGTGCTTCACCCAGGCTCAGGCTCTTGGGATGAAGGGAACGTTCAGAGCCTTCCTCTCCTCCAAGTTGCAGGACCTGAACAGCATCGTGCGCAGGAGCGACCGGGACCAGATGCCCCTGGTCAACCTAAAGGTGACTAGGAAACGACTAACCTGGGAGACAAATGCTTAAATATATACAAACATCGACAGAGGGCTTACCTAAGGTGCATAAACGTGACTAGAAAGTCTCAACAACGTAACAAAGGTGTAAACACTCGTACACGCGTACACAACTACGTGGATTTTAAATTAAACGCCAACCGCCACAAGTCAAATAAAGTTTTTTTATTTCAGATAAACTTAACAGTTAAGGCAACATGTGACATTAGAAAAGAACCTAATTAAGATGAACAAAAAGATTAAAAAGGGCAGGTGTTGGGTGATTACCACAGATGAAGCTAGCATAAAACAACATTTGCGTCATCAGCCCAATTGACTTTACGTTCAGGATGAAGTTCTGTTCGACAGCTGGGACTCCGTCTTCAGCGAGGGCCGGATGAAGAGGAACGTGCCGCTCTACTCCTTCGATGGCAGGGATGTCCTCAGTGACGGTGCATGGTGAGTCCACGTACAGCGTAGCCCGGGGGTAGGGGGGGGGGGGGCTCTCTACTCCTCTGAAATCGTAATATTTCCTTAAAGGTCACCTAATCGTACGTTTTCGTAAAAATTATTTTCAAGTTGTGTCGTCTAAAGGGACCTGAAAGGGCTGGACTCATTTCGTCTGACACGTCATTTAACCGAAGTTCCTCGCTAAAAAATTTAAAAAAATAAAGCGTAAAACAAGCTAGTCAAATTTGGCCCCAGGTGTGACATCATTTCGGGATTGTAACCAATCATCACTGACCTTTCATCCTGATAGCCAGACAGCCAATAAAATGAGGGCATGTTAAAAAAAAAAGCAACACCAATTGAAGGGCAAAAAGTCCAACTCAGTTGGAAACTGGAATGATACGGGAGGCCTTTAACACTACCATCCCTCACCAGGCCATCGAAGATGCTATGGCACGGTTCGACCAGCAGGGGGCACCGGCAGACGGACAACTTCTGCGAGGCGTGGCGCGTGGACGACATGGCGCTGACAGGCATGGCGACCCCGCTGCAGAGCGGCGGCCAGCTTCTTGAGCAGACGTCCAGCCGATGCGACGCCTCGTATGCCGTGCTGTGCATCGAGAACAGCTACACTGGCCAGTCCAAGAGATAGGCACCGCGCACACGCACACACACACACGTACATCTGCAAAGTAAATAAGCTGCCTAATTGACAGACAGACAGACAGACACACACACACACACACAAGCTGCCTAATTGACGGCATGCACAGGCACTTCCGCACGAGGAATCCGTCAGTAGTCGTTCCCAGTCAGATATCTATGCATTTTCAAGACGTTAGCCATGTATTCAAACCTTAGGCAGATTAAATGTAGCCCATTTGATGTGAAAGGAAACGTAATGGCTAATGAAACCTAAATGGCCCGTGTGATTGACAGAAAATAACCGCCATGCTGGCCGACTCCAGATGCGGAAGTGTCGGTGCAGCCTTTGTGGTCGTTTGGCTGAACCAAGGGACACTTTGAGGATTACATAATGCTTATGAATCTCAAACAGTCAAACTCGCATTGACCCTCCTCTCACACAGCACCCATACAAACACACACTACGCATAAGTACACACCCTCCCATACCCTGTTACGTGTTGCTTTGTAAATACATTTCTCAGTAGACATTCCTACATGGTGCTATACATTGAGAATATGGTTTATGGAGGTTTGGACAGACTTTGGACAGACTAGTGCTCTTAAGTGTCTTTCTCCACTCGCCTGGCTAATTTCTAACTTTGTTTAACTATCCACTAGAAAGTGTTCAAACTGCCAACACCATCACGGTCAGCTGTACAAACAACTGGACCCCGACTGAGTACTGTGAAACTAGATTTGAGCATCACAGAAGAAAAGGGAAAATAGCACTGACCTCTTAGCATGCACATTTATTATCTTAACTGACTAAACAGCTGACCAAATAGTCAAGCACATTGATGACAGGAACCAAGTGCTGAACACAAACTAACATACATTTTAAATCTGTTCCAACACTTGCTTTACATTCCAACAATGTAAAGCAAGTCATTATTTCCCCAGTACCTTATCCAACCAATTCTGTTCCAAAAGTGTGTTTGGAATTAATTTTTTCTTTAAATTTTAGACTAATAGCTTTATAATTATTAAGGCACATGGCTCAACTTCAACGCTTCTGAGCATTCTTTTATATAAAATGTATGCTTTTGTTTTTTGTGCAACAAGCAATTTTATTTTATACACTGTTGTAATCTGTAACATATAGCACTTGAATAACAGCTTTTACTTTTCGTATTGTACTTCAAGGAGATATTTTACTTTTAGTAATAACAAAGGGATATTTATTTTTGTTTGACCTTTTTATATTTAGTGTGCAGTGTTTTCAGAGAATCTAAAATATCATTAGCTCGTTACTATAAATGTACAGTATTTACTGTCAAC
Organism: Percopsis transmontana; assembly: GCA_025447815.1. Taxonomy (NCBI): domain Eukaryota; kingdom Metazoa; phylum Chordata; class Actinopteri; order Percopsiformes; family Percopsidae; genus Percopsis; species Percopsis transmontana. Next base: position 2,176,806 of record JAOEHI010000012.1, read on the forward strand.
TATCTAAGCCCTACCTGTTAATTTGTATTCCCTGTAACCCTGAAAAAAGATTTCCAGTCACTTTCCAGGGTGTATCCAAAAAAGATAACCTAAATAACGTGTATATAAATACAATTATTGATCAATTATTGTCAAAATTGAGTTAACTCCACTCTGTGTCAGAACTATTTCTTTTTACTAAAACAAACATGTGTCCCTGAATTAGGAAATATAAACACACTGCTCTGTCAGTACAACTGCTTCTTTAAGTTGCCCTTGAGCAAGGCACAGCAGTCCCAATTGCAGCAGTGTTCAGCAGCAGTAGACAAATAACTCACAACACACAAACAACTAAACATGGGCATTTATTTCTCCACCAAAGCTGATTTATTTGTGATTATTCCACAAAAGATGACGCATTTGTGAATGGAAAAATAAAATTAAGTTAAATATTAAGTATTAAGATATTCAGTGTTCATTTTACAGCATTCAAGTGGTTTCACAGTTTGAGATCATTGTAGGAATAATTACACAAAGAAGTTCTCACTCTAAAAGATCAACTGTTAACTATCAAAACAAGAAATGTCTGTGATTTACAGTATTAAAAAAAGTTTCGTTTTTTTTCTCTCAAAACATTACCCAAGGCTATACTTGCTATTCAAGTGAAGTTTAACAATTTTTTACATTTTAATTTTGAACTATGTTTCTGGCGGGCTCTGTAGCCACACAGCTATGCAATGTGCATGTTCTAATGAAAACACCTGGTCGACCAAAGAATATAGCAAAGTTTGATTAGTGGCAGATGTTTGGTTATGAACATAAATTTATAAATTGCCTGTAGTTGACCAATGCAATTCTAGTTACATCTTCAGCCAAACTTGTCAATCATTATGAATCTTTAAAATGATTCCACTACGAGGCAAGCAAGAAAGGGTAGAGGCAGTTTATCGTTGCAAGAGCTCCTATGTGACCTTAACTGTAATTTCATTCCATCTTTTATTTTTTTGTTCAATCAATCAAAAAGGTAGTTGTAGGAACACTTTTATTTCTCACCTTAGTCAGCTATGTCTTGCTAACTGTAAAAAAGTTAACAATAAAAACACAGAATCAAACTTGCTAAACTTGAGGACATTTTAGGAAATTTTTTAGGACACTGGAATAAAACGCAAACAAAATACTGTTATAAAAATGCCTTTGCATATCTTATCTTCAGCAGCATGGCTCTTGCTTTTTTCCAGGTAATCCTGAAATATAATACTCGTTCTTTTACACAAGTAATAAAAAGTATAGACAATTGTTATTACTACCTTAACCTAAACTGTCCCCCATCCTATTACAGTAGTTTACAGCCCAGGTGAATCTTACAAGCACTGCCCTGATGAACAGTATTAAGTGCTTAAATCACCATGAAAAATAAAATTTATATAAAAAGAAATATTATATATTTTAAGATAGGATTTCGAAATGTATGATGTGGTTAATCTCAAGGCAGCAGACTAGCTCTGCTAATAAAGGGTGTCAAAAGATCGATCACACAGCAATCACTTTGAAAAAGTACTGTAGGTACAGTAAATTCAAGAAATCTCACTTGAAGAGGTGTACATTTCCCAAAATGCCTTTTAAATCATCTTGAACTTTCCGTTTTATTGTATCGTAGTGACACCTGGTATGGTATACTTTTAAACCAATGCGTTCTTGTATCTTACAAGTGCTTATAATCTAGCTATGCCTATCCACTCTGGGGAACCAACTGTAAAACCACTCACTCTGCACACTGTTTTATGTACTGTTCCTGCAAATATCACTTGAAACACAATATTATAAAAACTACGTGCAAAAGGAAGTATGCTGACTTACTGTAATATTACAATAGCAGCAAAACAGGCATTTACTGTATGTGCTGTAAAAAATTTCAGAAGGTAGCGCGTGACCCCGTTCTAATACTTGTCTTTAAAAAGGCATAATGTGCACATGCTTTGGTAGAAAATTATGATACATTTCCTTACTGAACCAGCCCGATTCTCTCGCAGACAGTGATTTTCCTCGCTATCCGTGGTAAAGTCGTTGCTTGTGTCAATTAAGTGTGTAGATACAGTCAATTTGATTGATACTCCTTTGTTACCTCGCAGGGAATTGTTGTGTTTGTTGTAGTTGAACTGATGTTCACGTTACGGCAAACTTACTTTAAAAGCCACGTATCCACACACAGAAGATGTTACAGTATACAGTCCTGTATTTACACTCGTCCCTGTAAATTAAATGTTTTCGCAGTTTTGAGAAAGCAACTGTCTCTTCTTGTCCTCTGAAAACAGAAATGAATGACTTCCTGTCACTTTGCCTCTCTTGTCGTCGCTTCTGGTGCGGATGCAGGTTAAAAAGTAATAATTCTTTCCTGTGTGTGGTCCCACTCCCATAGAACAGGACAACAGTCTTAAGATGCATGATGAGGCACTTTAAATGACCGGGATGTTGGAAACACTTAAAACTATTAAGGTGTTGGTCATAAATGGGGATTGGGAAGGGAGACCTCTCCCTGTGCTTACGCCTTGGCGTTATTACCATTAGACAGAGGTTGCGTTTCAGAGTTCGCTGCCATGGGACTAAGCTCTGTGGGTGTGGCTTGGTCACTAGCCCCGCCCTCCCGTTGGTTTCGACAGTGTCGGACGAGGACAAAGGCAGCGCCAATCAAGTAGAGGATAGTGATCAGAGCGAAGTAGAAGAAGTAGACCAGAAACTGAAAAATAAAATGTATAAAAACGATATATTAAGGTCCTATGTTGTATAAAGGTATAGATAAGACTACTAGTTTTTATTATTTTATTTTGTTTCTGACCATTTATATAAAGCAAAAATAAATAGGCATAATGCAGGATTCTCTATGGGCAAAGTCCTCTCTTAGATAAGGGTAAGCCTCATATTAGCCTTCAACGAGAATACTAGCCGCATTTCACGTCCGAGCCCTTCCGTCTTACCTGAGCTTGAACGTCCAAAGACAGGCCCCTCTTGTCGACGACGATGAGGATGATGATTGTCTTCAGGACGGTCCCCAGGAAGGTGTTGATACCAAACACCAGCGCGCACAGCTCCTTCGTGAGCGACGACGCTATCTGGAAACTGGAAGGGATAAGAACGCGTTACAACGGACGAGGCAGATAAGCCTCTAGCTGTCGTTTCCAACGTATCTGTTGGACTGGACACGGCTGGTCGACTACGAAATGGGTGACAATAGTCAGCTTGTGTAGCAACAAAATCTTAGTCATGAGTTTAACTTTGAATTAAAGACTTTTAAAATATCAGCAAAAATGTAATATTGACACATGAAATGTTCACACACACACAGAGAATAAAGAAAGTAACACAAAATATAAAAAAGGTGCTGAATATTATAATACAGCTACGACAACTCCATGGTTTTCCATGTTGGGCCCCTACTTACATGCCAATGGGCACCAGGAACTGGTGCAGGCCTCTGAACAGCGTATAGCACACGTAGCACACCCAGATGTTGTCGGTGGAGCCCATGAGAAGAAGCAGGCCTGCCTGCAGCCCCGTGATGAGGCCGAGCACCAGCTCGGACCACACGCGCCACCGGATCTTCACAAAGGCCGCCAAGAAGGAAGTCAGGGCGCCTGGCAACAGATGTATGGGGAAAAAGGCCGCCGGATGCACAATAAACACTGTTATAAGTAGATCCTTCAATGTGGGTAGACAGGGAAAATAGCAATGTCTTTCTAAAAAGGTAAGGCCTTCGGTTAACTAGTTCCTTTAAAAAAAATATCAGTTACTATTATTGGCTATTTATCTTTTTATCAGTTACTTTTGGATAAAAAACATTTGCTGCTGCTGCCGGTGCCGGCACACTGGCTAGACAGGATCTCCTTCTGCATTCAGAATTCAAAGTAATGTAAACACACAACTGTAATGTTCCAAAGAACACCCACTGACTTTTCTGCTCATGTTTATTGTTGTTTCGGCCTGCTTCATATTTCAGTTACAAGCACCGTTTGTTTTTGAGACTCATTGGGAAACTATGGAGGTGAAGGGGAAAATAAATAAAGGTTGCCCAAAGGCGAATATTGAGTTTTCTTGAAATCATATGTTTGTTGATTGTTAACTTTGTGGAGGTAGGTTGTATGAACCAAACACGGTAAAATAATGTGTAAAACCTGTTGGTTATAAAAGCAATTTGAGGATAGTTCCTTAGCATGCTAGTTTGGTAGTGGTTTTTTAAGCCACTGTGGGGTGCACTTATCATCGCTAATTGTAATGTGGCCGTCTGCACTGTTTATAAAAGGGACGCGGGATTTTATTGATACCTGAAGGCAAATTATAGGTATTAAGCAAACTATTAATGCTTCCTGCATCATTGGTGAAGGCTCAGTAGAACCGGATCCCATGCCTGTTGCGTGAAAAGAAACCTTAAACTGAATGTAATGTGTTGCGTCCCCACAGACAAGACACCTCATGGTGGAGCTGCGGGCGCGTTCGGCCATCTTGGCTCCCGGCAGCGCCCTACTCACCCAGGAGAGTGGAAGCAGCCTCCACCCCGCCGTTGTAGACGGTGGTGGGGTACACCTTGTTCCACAGGATGTGCACGTAGAACAGCACCAGGTAGTAGCCTGTGGAGTTGATGATCCACCAGAGGCACCAGAGCCTCAGGTTGGGCCTCCTCACCACATTCCTCACCTCCATCAGCATCTGCACCAACACCGAGTCCCTCCAGGGGGTGCTCCGCCCGGCCTCGGCGGCCTCCCCCCCGGCCAGCTCCCGCTGCTCCCGGCGCCGCGCCCGGTTGAAGAACAGCGAGCGGCGGGGCCACGGCAGGCAGACGGACAGCAGCAGGGCGAAGCCCACGAAGCCCAGCGAGGCGGCGTTGAGCGTGGCGTAGCGCACGCCGCCCAGCGACGCGCCCAGCTGGCCCAGCACCGAGCTGGCGAACACGCCCAGGAGCGTGGAGGAGCGCGAGTAGCCGGCCACGCGCTGGTAGAGCGCCGGCGGCACCAGCGAGAAGATGTAGGAGGAGTAGGCCACGCGGCACGCCATGCTCACGCCGTAGAACACCTCCATCAGCTGCATCTCCAGCAGAGAGGCGCCCAGCAGCAGCAGCAGCCAGACAGCCACCTGGCTCAGGCCCTGCAGCACCAGCACGGGCTTGTAGCGCAGGTAGTCCGTCAGCAGGAAGACGGGCACCTGCACCGCCATGTAGGAGTAGGAGAGCACGGGGCTGATCTCATTGGTCACCTGGGGGGCGGGGCAGAAGAAGAAGAAGAAGAAGAAGAAGAAGAAGACAGTATTTTAGATGGCGGAGCAGAAAAGCCAAGTGAAACTACTAAATATTTGACACGTCTGGTGAACTGAAGGAAAGGCGCGTCGTGGGCCAGTTTGAGCCCACCCACGTTCGGTGGCCTGGACATAACGAGGCGTTGAGGCGGGATAGACACGGCTGCGGGTAACAGAGTTCATGAGGACTCCGACTCACTGTGGCCCCTGTACAACAGTTAATCGACAATGGCCTACGTTGCTCATTACCAAACTATTAAGCCTGCACGGGGTTTCACTGGCCCACTTTGTAGGAATGTGAACTTTGCCCACAATCCCCCTACCGAGCATGTACTAATCCGCTGGGTAATGAGAACCGTGCTGCCATGGAAGAGAAGAAGAATGGAAGCATTTTGGGCTTAGAACTAAAACACACTAGAGACCTACTCAGAAATGCCACTCAACTTGAGCTACGAGGTTCCTGGCCACCGAGTGCTTCTACTGCTTCAAGATATCGTTTGTAAGAGAGATTCAACTGACGCTACATCTGGACACAGCGGGGCAGCAATACAAATAAACAGATGTGCATGTGCATATCAACAATGTTTTGCAGGTGAAAAATGAATATGGAGAACATACACCTTTTTTTAATTGCCAATTGTGCTCGAAACCAACTGCTACCGTGCAGACACCGCCACCTACTGTGTGAGGCGGGTCATGGCCTACCTATTTTAAATGTTTTAATCATGGTTCTCAACTTATCCTGACAGGATTTCTTTCATCTTTTTAATCACAGCATTTCTAATGCTTTACAATTACTTTCTAATGTTGTTTGGATTTACCTTTGAATAAAATTAATACAAAAATAAAATGCATGCATTCTTTCAGTGCCGTTTAAAGTTTGTTTGTAGGCCTACTGTATTTTTTTTGTAAAGCCGTTACATTTTGTAAAGCCGTTACAAAACGCATCGGAAAGTGGTCACCGACCTGTTCCCGTGTGAAGTTCTTCTCGGGGCTCAGAAGGCACGGCGTTATGAAGGGCTCCCCGGGCTTAATGGACGCCATAAACCCGAAGAAGCACAGGAAGGCCACGGACCACTTCCACGACCGAGGTTCCTTAGCATCCACGGGGGGAGAGGGGGCTTCTGGTGCCGTGGTTGCAGTCTCCAGCTCTCCATCCCCGCGGCGTAGGTCTTCGGTCGTGGCCTCCTTCGGGTCTGGGTCACGCTGCTCGTCCGTTCCTGCTACGGTTGTCGTAGCGTCATCCGTCACCATTGCGTAAACTTGTGTGTGGACCCCTTTGCAACGCAAAGTATAATACTTTTGCAGGGTCAAAATACCATCCGATGACTCGGTTCGTTGGTAAAATTTGTTTGCTCGTAAATAAATAGTAAAAAAAAATTTTTTATGTTCATTACGTAGGTTGCCGTTTTGTTTGCTTTGTGTCCAACATTGAGGTTCCAGTGCCTGATGATATCAAAAGGTTCAGAATGGTTGATTTCATGATCCCACCACAAGTAAATTAAAAACAAATGTCACAAGTGGCAGACCTGAACTTTGCCCCACTCCACACAGACAATGATTGAAAGCGAGCTGTCCAACTACAGGATCTGTCATTGTGAACCTGTTTAAGATAACACCATTACTTTCGACTATTATGACCGAGTCTACAAAATCAGACCTTTCCTGATTTCGTATTAAACTGACAGCATTACTGAGACATTAGATTCGTAGGAAAGCCAGCTAGCTCGAATGTAGGCTATGTAACGTTACCCAGTATCTTGTTACTTGGATGTGGTGTTTTGCAGCAGTATTAACTTTAACTTAACTTGCCACGGGCACCCACCAAATAATGCTAGCGCTAGATGTAAGTTTAGCAGGTGGCAGACGAGTCGTGCAAACATGCGAGTCGTGTAAACATGAGTCCTGCTAAATAAAATGCATCAAATCAGATCTGCACTTCTAAGCTCCCCAAAACCGAGTAGCCTACAACGTAACGAATCCAGCACAAAACACCGTTAGATGTGCATATTAAATAATGATCATCAATCAAATTGTTATAGTATAAAATAGTTCCTATCTCCAAATGACACACGAAATTGCATTTTACATGACAACATACCATACCGGATCAACTCAACGTGCGCCGCATGTGATCCCAGAAGTGTTTCGGTCATGAACGACTCGTTTAAAAAAGAACAAATCTTATAAATCAAATGGCTTTGCTAGTTTTAAAATCAAAGTGTCTGTTTCCTAGCATGACAAAATATCTCACGAGAGGCGGGGTGTGGGCATATTTAGGGCCATGTCATTGGTTAGGAGAACTAGATTAATTTTAATAATTTTCACCGAATGCTTTATCAAGTCTGAACATCGAGGAAGAATCGAGCGATTCATTCTTTTGAACGGGGCATAGGCTTCTTTTCTTCTTCCTTCGTTGTATTGGCAGTTCGAAAGCAATTGCTACCGTGCAGACACCGCCACCTACTGTGTGAGGCGGGTCATGGCCTACCTATTTTAAATGTTTTAATAGCATACGTTTTGTGTAACAAATTTCTCATTTAGCCATATTATCCATATTAGGCCTACACATAAATATAAAACCTGACCTTGCAGTGACAATCTGCATTGCAATCTGCCTTAACTGTGAGTGTCTAAGTGGGTCTTAATTGTGTTTAGCATACCTTAAATTCACTGAAGACTTTTTCCACTTCCTTATACATGATAACTTGAAAGTTATCATTCACTCTTCAATACAGTCACTAATTGCTAGCAGCCTAAATTCCGGCAAAGTGCTTTATATTCTAAGAGCAAACAGAGTAGAAAGGAGGTATTTTTTATAAGATTGTTATAGAAGATTTTTGATTTTTGTTAGTGGGATTGGTGCTGTTGGGTAGAAAGATCGGTGGTCGAGGTAGATTTTGAAGAGGTGGGTTTTAAGTCTCTTGCGGAAGATCGGTAGTGACTCGGCTGTTCTGATTGTAGGTTTAAAATAGTTACTTTATTCAAGTAATGAATTCATAGCGTTTAATGATAAAAGAAGATAACACTGCAGTTTACTGTTAATATTCCCTCTACATGCTTGTTAGTGAATCAATCCCCCACACACACACATCATTGTAAAGTCTTTATTGCTAGGTAGATAACATGGAGGACATACATTACGATGTCACTGGAAAGCAACAACAAAAAGAGAGAGCACAGTAAACTGCAATCAAACATTTTTAGGTTGTATCCTTGCTTTCGGTGCCTCTGATGTCTGCAGCCCCCGATGTGTTGTATGTTGCATCTGCTATTATTATTTTACTTTTGCAGCTTTTCAATAAGATCCTGCCTTTTGATCGTGGTCAGAGGAGATGTTAAGACTGCTATTTCTTCAGCCCTGCTGATCTGTTCTATGATCACATCCGCAAGCTTCTCCCTGTCAATTGCTTCCACCATATCAGGGACAGAGACCTTCTCACTCTTAATGAGATCGGTCATGAACTTATTCAGCTTATCAGCATCCAGTGCCGTCAGTATCTGCTTCACTTCATGACTTGATGCTGCTCCCTGATTTGGATCATAACAAGAGGAAAGGATCAGTTTAAGTCAGGACATACAGAGTGTGATGTGAAACCGATGATACACCTGTCTGTAAGGTTGCTCAGGAAAGGGGCTGAACTGAACCATATTCAAATTGATCAATACCTTCAGATGGCCAACCAGGTTAGGGCTTTCGATCTCGGTCAGGGTTCCTGTTAAGACCGCCACTAATTTAGCCTCAGGGATACTTTTCACGAATGTACGAGAAAGCTTCTCCCTGTTAACTGCTTTCTCAATATCAGACGGAGATAACTTCTTATTCTTACAGAGCTGACAAATGAATGCCTTAATCTCATGTGGTGTCAGTTCCATTATTATCGCCATCAGGTTGTCTTTACGGTTGCTCATGGTGCGTCCTGATAACAAACATAACAAGAGCAAAATACCAGTTTACCAGGGCATATAGAGGTGGATGTAAACGGGAGATGCAACACCTGCATGTGCAATGGCTTCACACAACAATATTATAATATAATAATATTATAAAGATTTAATCATCTCTAACTTCAGGAAAACCCTCGACTGTATTGGTTTCTCATTGCCCTCAATGTAAATCCATGTACTGATTTATATTCAGGATTAAATATGAAATACATGTGATTTCTGTATTTAGGCCTGCACTATCTGTTCTAAACAGTGGTGACTGAGGGTAATTGAGTCACTTAGTCCTTCATTCTATTTTACATTTACATGTACAGCATTTAGCAGACGCTTTTATCCAAAGCGACTTACAATCAGTACATTTGTCAACAGTT
>JAOEHI010000012.1:2187454-2211379 GCA_025447815.1 Percopsis transmontana
GTATTTGCGGTTGAGCTCATCCAGTGTCAGCTTGTGGTCATCCTGAGAACACACACACACACACACACACACACACACACACACAGTGAGGCGTGAGGAAGTGTGTTTTGGGAGCCCACCATGACACCATGAGCATCACGTGTGGGACTGTGCAACATGTTGTGACTTTGTGCATCTGAAAAATGTTGAATCTCTCTCTCGGACTGCGTGGGTGCACTCAATATTCCCAGCAAATGGTGCTTTGACCTTTTCGCTGTTTAATGGAGAGAACACATGGATTTACTGAGGTTAAAAAATAAATAATAAAAAAAAATAAAAACACAAAGGGCACGAGAGAGGAGAACTAAATGAAGGGAACAGCAAGAGGAGTCAAGAAGAACCACTCATGATGTGATAGAGTTCAGTTTCCCTATGAGAAATCTCAATACTCAGAGATCGGCTTTCAACTACAAGATGCATCTAAAAATACAGTTTTTCCTGCTGCACTTTTACATTAGCACATGTATGGTTAATGAAAAAAACGGAGTATTTAGCCTTGATAAAAAGGTTTGTTTTCGTTCAAGACGACGCATCATTTCTGTTTGGTGTCTAACTGAGAATACACAAAATGGGTTTTTTGTTTTGACAGGCTTTTAAAGTAAAACTACAATTATACTTCAGAAACAAGCAGGCAGGTGGCAGACAGGGGGTATTGTGGGAGGAAGATTAGAGGGGGAAAAAATAAAACTGGTAAACAGAGAGTACAAGGCTCACCATATCCACTTCTTTCTTCAGTTCATCCATTTCTTTCTCCTTCTTCGCCTTCGCTTTGTTCTTCTTGCTGCCCTGCTCCGAGGTGGCAGCCAGCTCATACTGCTCTCGTCCCCCCTGCAAAGACAAGAACGTCAGAACCATCGAGGACGGGAAAGAAACAGGGGAACAACGCAATGTTCGAAACGATTGTCAAATAAAAGTTTACGTTTCGTTGTGGGACGTACAGCAACACCTTCTTCAGAAGGTAACAAAAACACAAACATTACTAAAATAAAAAGACATTTGTTAACTAGCCATTATAGCTAACAAACATAGTTAAACCATCATTAGAAAAGAATCAGACTTTAATTTTTTCTGAGTGAAAACAAGAAAAAAGGCACATAACTGGTGCTTATGATGAAATATGGCATTCATTAGGCAAGACATTAGTCCGCCAGGGCGGATTTAGTCCCGTCACGTCATAACAGGAGAAAGAACCTCAAAGTCTCACCAAGTCTGAATTATAAGTTGTCAAATACACATGATATAATATCTATCTTCCAACTGTCCTCGCGACATAAGCCCTATTTGGTAGACAGTTACAATGAATCTCTTAAACTAAACTCCTACCCATTTCCAGTCACAAAGCCTGATTGTATAACCCCCATTCACTTTAATGTTGAACAGACCCATCTGAAGGGGTAGATCCAAAATTGGTAAGAAAAAATTAAGGGATTTCTTTGACTCACGGCGCATTAAGTTTGGCTTCTCTGTTAATCCCCAGATCATGTACAGATCAAATATCAAGTAGATTTCGCATATTAAAATCGTACTGGTGCATTTACCATTTGAAAGAAATGCCATGTGATCCGTAAAGTTACAAAACAACAATTTGTCTGCTTCAATCATTTAGGAATGTGCATGGCGATGCAATGTTAGGCTGCTAAATAGATTTCGAATGACATTGCGGTGACTGTATAGCATGCGTCATTCATTTTGGGCAAAACACGCCAAGCTTCATTTGTTCGCTAACCTCTTAATCTAACCTTTATCCATTAAATGTCCCATTGTGTGGAAAATGTCATTGCATGTTATTTTCTGGGTAATCAAACTTGGGGAATGTAAGGACTGTCAAACCCTTAATGGGAGATGGCAACACTAGAAACCAACACTGATAAGCCCTTATCTCAAGTCAACACATTCAGGGATTAGAAGTGTTGATATATTTAATATGTTAACACAACAGAAGCACCACGTAATTGCCAATTTAAAATGAAGGATTGCAGCATAGTGATTTCCTTGTCCCCGCTATGGCAACTGTGCACATGTCCCAAGACACAACTAATATCAATGATAATATTTGAAGTTTAGGGTTAGCACAGTGTGCGGCCTGCACATGTTATTTGTTGTTCCAGCCCTCCTGCAGGCTCAGCTGGGATAACACAGGCAGGCTTTGAGTCAGAAAAACCCTAATCAGTAAGGGCAGACTGCGCCGGTGTTGGCGGGGCAGGGACTGAAAGATGAAGAAATTAAAATGAAAGACATCACCAACTAGCCCATTGGAGAGAGAAAAGAGAGAGGAAGTGTCTGTCTAGTGTCTTACCAGGTGTAGAATCTCTTACCAACCCAACACACAGTGTATCCAAACACAAACTTTTTCCATGACACCAGAAAAGTTGCCAAATATTGGCTTTAGTGGTTGCGGCAAAAAAAGTTTAGGAAAATAAAAAAATGCCAGGAAATGCCATAAATACCAGCTTCCGATAACTAAATAAACACCTTTTACAAGTAATTATAGTGTTTACCGACCAGGGAAAGAGGGGACTGTAAACTATGGCTAAGCTCTATTTCGTAGCTCGTAGCCAACTGCATTTTCATGCTAAACACTGTATGTCATATTTAGCATGGTTACAGTTACAGCATTTAGCAGACGCTTTTATCCAAAGCGACTTACAATTACATGGAGCAGGTAGGGGTTAAGCATCTTGCTCAAGGATGCTTACAGGCAAGCCGACTCTGGGGCTCGAACCCACGATCTTACGGCTGGGAGTCCAACACCCAGACCACTAGACTATCCCGTCCCCTGTTTAATAGTCTTTTCCCAAAAAAAATTCCGTAACATGTAGCAAATATTAACAGCCAGAGAAATTCAACATACATAATATTGTAAGCAATATTTATTATTACTTACATGCAACCGATATATCAATCATGTACAAGACAATGGGCATAAAAAAAAACAACAACAAATGTAGCAAAAGTACACTAGTAACAGTATTTAAAGCGTATTCCATTTTTTCCCCATGTTTCAGAATGTGTCGTTATTCTATAATCTGTATTTTGTACGCCAGGGTCTTTGTTACATAGCGCATCCTTCATGCTTCAAAATACTTTACATACATACATTTACAACAAATGGAATCTTTTCTAGAATGATTCTTATGTGCTTTCAAGCCTCGTTCTTTTATGCGTCTCTTCATGTGCACAATGACAGACAAGCCAGAGTGCGTGTGTGAGAAGTGACACAAGTGAAGACAAGACCAAATCTATTTGCATCCATCTGATAATGGCAAAAGATTAATGAGTAGCGAAACAGAAAGTGACTGACAGACCGGCGTTTCAGATAGCTAGGGTACCCATCAGGTCTTGTTGCGGATGTTGGCCAAATCATCAATCAATATTATTAATTACAATTATGTGTTTTGGAGGACTTGTCATTTAAATGAAGGTTCGGTTTCTGATGGCATCTAGGGAAACCAGAGAAACTCAGCCAAGAACATAAGGGGCCTCCCTCCACCCCCGTCTCTGTCCCTTTCGCCTGAAGGAACATTGTCCCAGGGCTCAAACAAACACGAGGACACACACACACACACACACACACACACACACACACACACACACACACACACACAGGCTTGAATTCCTATGAGCAGCCATTATAAGCCCTTGGCTCCAGTGTCAAAAGCACAAGCTGACCATTCAACCATGCACTCTCAGTTCCCCCTCACTCACACAGAGCCTGAGAGCTTGGCCGGGTGTAACCCACGGCTATAACCACACCGCATGTGAACGGACAGACTCATGTGGCGTGCGCCCCCAGGGGCAGATTCCCATACAGGCGCTCTAGCTGCTTGTAAGTGCTAATGCACCCGACAATCAATTCTCCCTCAGCCGGTCATTATCATTTGCAATAACGTAACAACACACAAGGGGCACAACCTGAGCCGCTTATTCAAACAGAGGCAGGGGGGGGGAGAAAGAAGAAAGCAAATGAGAGCAGAAACCATGGATGAACTAGATTTGTCCCTAGTGAATACCAATGCAAACAAGAGGAGTGGGTATTAAAGAGTATTAAAGAGGACAGAATATTAAAAAGAAAAGAAAAAATGACATATAGGAGAGGAGAGGCCTGTGACAGAAGCAGTATACATTGACAAAGATGAATGAGATAGGAGGGAGAAATGGGAGAATGTGTCACAGGGATGGAGCAGCATGTGTCAAAAGCCCCGGTTAATACACACCGACTGCCAAGCTGCCAAGCTGAAAGAATGTTAACTGCTCAGTGAGGGAGCGAGAGAGAGAATGGGCGAGAGCGAGTGAGGGAGCGGGAGAGGGGGAGCGAGAGCACGCTCAAGAGAGAGAAAGAATAAAGAGAGGAAGAAAACAGCAGCAAGACAAATGGCAAAGGAATGACTGGTCTGAAGTAAAGTGTGCAATAGAACGGATAGAACAGGTGACCCAAGAGATAGGCGAACTGTAAATAAACAGCTGCCTTCAACAGATGAACGGACGACTATGTACGTCGACGTTGGGTGGATTGCAAACGTATGAATAATTGTTAATCTTAGAATTCAAATACAATCGCATACTGTTTTTACTGGAATTCTGGAAACAACCAGTGCCTGAAATTGTCTCCCATTCATTCCTTCATGAATTAATGATGTGTCGTTCGCAAACGATTCGTTCTTTTTTTAAACAAATCTTTGTACCAACTCGGGACTAGGGCGATTCGTCGATGTAATAGATTATGACAATACGTGGATTAGAGTGGTGTGCATTGACGCGTCACACCATTGCCATCTTTGACGGCAAGATGGCTTTGAATAATTACTTTTGTAGATTGATCCATTTGGCTACCAAATTGATCCATTTGGCTACCAAACTAGCTGCTGCTAGTGCAGCCCTAGCTAATCTGGGCTAGGGCTGCACTAGCAGCATCGTCATCGCGATGTGCGCATACGCAATAGTGACATCGCAGGACGTGCGATGTTAAGACCAATTGTATAGCATTAACTCTTCATCCCGAGCGAACCCGGTACCGGGGTCGCCCTTCCCCCCCTCTTAAACAATGAAGTCGTAAGCCATTTAAACATGTAGGAAAACAGTCATGTGACACACCATTTGAACGAGAAGAGTCTCAACTGTGAACCTATCGAGCCCATTGTTGCACAAATTAAACACAATTCCAACTAGAAACAAATAAATAAGCATTTGCGCACATCGCTCACTAAAAAATAAAAATAAAATTTCACGCCATCTACACAAACATACATCATCTGAAAGCTGAGACTCCACAGATTCCAACAGTGTAAGCCACATGCTACTACGGCGAACACCTATTGAACTAGCAGTAAAATAACTTACATAAACAAACCTCCATTGTTACCAATAACAAACTGTCTTACCAAAAGTTTTGTTTCATAATAAAACCACTTGTAAATCCCATTGTGTCTGTATCATTTTTAGTCGATTGCAGTGACTTCTGGTTTGTAAACATGGACCAGGAAGTGTTTTGCATAAAGACCATACCCCATCGAATGAGACCATTGCTCAAAGTATTGAGCAAACATCCTGACCAGTAGGCTACGGTGTAGTCTACAGAACACTGTTTAGGTGCCTAGAGCACAATCACTGCGGTCTCTTTCGTATCCTTTTTTTGCGATCAGTAGACCATACATGTCGATCGGTTTATTGAATGTTATTTTAGATGATGACGGTTGCTTTGAGTGGTAAACAACTCTAAACGCAGATCAAAGGATCTGGTTCTTTGCTCACGTGACACGACGGAGACTGAAAAGAGCAAACATGATTTGTTCATTCCACTGAGATTCAAAGATCCGAATTGCTCAAAAGATCTGAACTTCCCATCACTATAATGAATTTAGCAGACCCCTCCCAGATTCCACTTTCCTGTGTCTTGTGCATAGCCGTCTAGTCAACCGACTGTTCCCGCACCCAGATGTCATGCCATATTCCTTAAAAACATCACTTTGTGGCAAACATTAATGTTTCCTAACATCCGTTATCAAACACCACAACAGTAGAGAATCGCAGCTTTGAAACCATTGCTGTTTGGTCAAGCCCAATGCTCCTTACAATTTACCATTTTATTTCCAGCACAGTGGCCCCGCCTCCTTCCCCCATCAGCGCCTCCCCTACCAAGTTGCAGTGGCAATGCAACTGGTGCATGCCCTCTCCCCCTCTGAAATAGCACTGAATCAGAAATCGTAGCCTGAGCCTCATCTCCCCCTCTCTCCTGTTCTCCAGGAGGGTTATAATATAGTGGGTGCCGTCTGTGGTTAGGCGCCATCTATTTGTCAATGTATTTGAAAACATTGGGGTGTGAAAGAAACAGGAAAGGGAAGAAAAGGGAGGTGGTGGAGAGGAACAGAATAATGGCAGGAGTGATAGAAGGAATGCATGTGTCAATGATAAAATGTTATATGTTCCCTTTCTTGTATAACATTTTTATCATTATAAAGTTTTACATTAACATCAAGAACCAATCATTTTCAACAAACTTATAGGCACAACAACGGCAAAGAAAACACGCCAACGGATGAGTGGTCTCGATCAGCTCTCTGAAGATAATGGGGGCTGGCCATTTGACATCCCTCCCACAGCAGGAAATCAATACAAGTTGCCTAAACACGAGTTGAAAAAGATGAAAAAAAGCCAAATGGCGTCATGGAATCTAGTCTATTGGTGTGATTTTTCCATTGCCACACAATTAGATAAACAGGCTCTTTGTTAGGCAGAAGTCACAGGACTTTATGCATGTCACGTCTTAAAACGGATCCTTCTCTTCTCCACGATCGTAAATTGGCATTAAAATGTAAGAGCCTGCCAAGCGCCGAAACTTCCGTTATGTAACCCCACAGATGGTTGAATCGCAAACACACCACATCTACAGGCGATGTAATTCAGTTTAATTGTGGTGCGATCCGTGTCAATTCAAACCATCAGCAAACCCTTAATATACAACAATGTGCAGCTTGGCTCAAAAGAGGAAGTCCCACAACTAACGTTAGAACAATAAACGCGTTTTATAAAAGGAAGGCAACATGGCTAACGTTATCTTATGTTAGCGCACTAGCACACTTGATCCAATTCACAATATCGATTCAGTAACCACTTGTTTGAATAGTTTTAATCAGCAAATGCTGATGCCTCAAAGCAAAACGGCTATAAATTGATAAACATGTACCCTCAGGATGGTTAACAATCAGAGAAATAGAATATAAATACTCACTCCTTTTCCCATTGTTGCTTTAGTGTGGACTTGGAAATCTCCTCAAATTATGTTAAAACTAAAGAAAATATTGTTTAAAATTGTATAAAATGAAAAATGTACTTTTTTTTTATTTTTAAAAAGCACCCCTGGAACTGGCGTGCCTTCTTCTTTTCCCTGCACGTGTCACTACTCCTAACCACTCATCTGTGCTCGCTAGCGGCTGCAGAGTGCAGACCACCCCCCGCCCCTCACAATACTTATAGTTGACGTTCCTTCCATCGTCACGTGCACGTCGTTTGCCATGGTAACCCCTCGGATAGGGAGGAGCGTCCACGGTCCACCATTACTGGGCGTGTGCTTTTTTTTATGGGTCTTTTCCTCTAATAGCACGAAGCGCGAAGACTACTGACCACTTGTGCATTCAGACTTGAATGATCTCAGACTTAAACCACTGTGCCTCGCTTTCTTCTTTCTCTAGAGGTCTTATATTGAGGGATTCATATTTAATATTCATTTCTTATTTTACATCAATTAAATCTTACCTAAATAGCCAAGTCTTTGTTGCAAAACGAGGCGAGGAAGAGCATGTGATAAAGTGTTAATGAAGACATCACACCAAATATAACATCCTATTCATATGTACTGCAGTGGCATGCATATCTTCTACACTTCTTTTTCGACAAGGTGGTTTGCTACTGATAAGAGTTCTTCCGTGTAGCCATACGGTTACTGTTTCGTTTACAATTAAAAACCAGCCCTGCAGCTCTATTCTAGAACAACAGAGGCTCCCATCTGTTACCTGGAGAGAGTATTCCGCAGTAATGGGGAAGACAGTGCTGTGATAGGTTAACTGATGAGTGACTTCCTGCACGCTCCATCTAAAAATAGCATCTCACTTTTGAGTACTAGCAAGCACATGCAGCCACGGTTGTAAACAGTGCGTGTTCGCACAGTAAAAGTAACCATTTGTGCGTGGCTTTACTATGCATTCACACCAGTATGCGTTCAAGGATGCATATGTGCTCCAAGTGTGTTTTCATAGCCTGGATTATATTTAGATGGTTTGTGTGTGTGTGTGTATTGGCACTCCTAAATGAGTTACCATAGCAACTTATTTAGGAACATAGTGGACACAGCGGAGTGGACACATCGACTGCGGAGACAAGACCTTGTTTTATCTGACAGTAGCTGAAATCCCAAGTGTTAGTAGTGACCCTATTTGTGCTGTATTAAGGTATTATAGGCAAACCCACTGGTTAGATAGAGTTGTTTTGTGCACTTGCTTTGTTTGACATTTCCCCCATGGCCTTGTGCTTTAGCTGAAACACTTGGGTATCCTTCAACATTATGATAGCTAGAAACAGATCATTACATTCCACAAGACGGCCTCATTGATCTTATTTTATAGATTGACAGCTGTCAGCAATGTTTCCGGGTGAAGACTCACGCCACAGCCCTAAAACACATAAACCGCCCTAAAAAGGGAAACACAATACAAAAATTCAGAAGAGAAAAGCTTTATTCTCATGTGAATCCTCGAAGACCACAATGTCCTTATTAAACACAGACTTCTTTCTTGTGCACTGACAGTTTGTACAAATATGTTACATGGCAGCAAGATAACAACTTAACGGTGCAGCTTCTCTGTGATGTGTTGAAGCTTGACATGACTTAGTAGTAAGTCTCCTGTTCCACCCAACCTGTGAACAAAACCACACAGAATTGGGGCCAGCCTTTTGGGACGACTTTGTCATTCATTCAAGAAAATTGATATAAGCTGCACACAAATCTGGTCAAACTAATCCCTGTGTAACTATACGGTTTGCCCAGTGGTGGCTCAGACAAAGACGATGGACTTTGTGAGCATCGAGAAACCTCCCCTTACTAGCATGACTCTGGATGGCAACATTATGACGTTCTGGAGCTGATTTATCAAATTTTTATTGCCATCAGTTATAAGTTTAAAGATATCATTCGTAAAATTATAATACACATCATGATACTGTGAGGCACTGCTTTCATGAACCCTAAGGTTATTGAAATTGTCAACTAAACATTCAAACAAAGAAAACCATGGATTCAAATAAAACTCTAGGAATTGCCAAGAGTGGAGTTTCACACTCAAGTGTAAGACTGTCTGACTGCTATTGTACATTTCAAATGAAGTCCCTATATTCTCCAAGAGAAAGCTGTTCACAGCAGGCAGTTGGTTAAGGGTCTTACCGCCTGGGTTGCGTCGCAGGATATATTTCCTAATTTCATCATAGAAGAACAGAATGATGGCATAAGGGAAGGCACAGAACCACCAAGATGGCCTGGGAAAGAAGGATGGAAATGAAGAAAGGAAGAGAGAAAGGAGAGAGCAGGTTATACATTTGAGTGCTACTAAAACGTAGCCGCCTTCTCTCGACTTTGTTTTAACAAACTGTGTTCCGTTAACCTTGACATTTGCAAAACATTAGATCATCATGAATAGAGTCGCAATTCATCACGGTTCTTCTACCTTCATTGGCTTGGAGCGGAAAAAACATCGTTTCAACCACTAGAGGGCCCTCTTTGAGTGTTGACGGTAATATATATTTTGAAGGAGGAAGGTAATGCTATGTTCAACCATGTCGATACAGTTAGCACAGACCCATGCTAACGCTGTTGCGCGTACACTACACTTGTGTTCTACTCACTTGATAGGGTACATTCTGAGGGCAACGTCCATGCCAGGGCAGTAGGACAGGAAGGCAGCCAGTGCCACCTCCTCAACCATTCCAAAGATCAGGACACGGTTCCTGTGGATGAGAGGAATGGAAACTGGAGTTACCACAAACGGGTACGCTGCGAGTGGGTGAGCAATTTAAATCACCATATTTTCAACTATTAGGACAATAATATGGTGTTAAATGGAGAACTAGAAATATAAGGTAATGTATGAAAATTTCAATATTATAGATATTAGTGTCAATCTGGTGGGTGCACTACCCACCTTTGTAATAGGCTACCTTTGTTTACATTAATACCAGCTCAGCCCTAGCTTGATTAATGTGCTCTGTATCCAGTTACTAATGGCTAACCCCTGTATCTTTGGGATGTTTTGAGCACAAGCTAATAAATACGGGTATTTTAGAATATCAGTATTTTATATGTTTTACAAGTTAATTTGTTTATAATAAAGACATGGTTCATTAACCTGTTTTGCTAGCCCTGGCATTTAAGATCAGAGTGGTTTTGTTCAGGACACAAAGTATTGGGTAAGATATATGATAATATACTGCCCTGGGAAGCAGACCAGTTATCATGACTTATTAGATCCGTTTTGGTTTTTGAAACTCCAGTCCTGAGAACTTGACTCTTTAACACCTGTTTGGGTTTCTTAGCCGTTTCCTGGAATTTCCTGGTTAGGTCTAGACATTAACTGCTTATCTGGTTAAAGTTAGGTATGCAATTATGGATTAGGTTAATGTTTAATTAGGATTAGGATAACATTTTGGCTAGGCCTATGGAAGTAGCCAGAAAACAGCTTAGAGTGTCTTCAGGGGTACATACTTCATTCCTTGCTGCAGAATGGAGTTCGTCCTGGTCTTACAGATGAGCAGGTCAGCCACCTGGACCACCACAATACTGACGAAGAACGCCGTTTGGCAGGTGAACTCTAAAATCTTTCTGCGCTCGTACGTCTGGTGGATATGGAAAGATTTGATAAGTGATAACATTGGCGCAGACCATAGTTTTATCTTAAAAACTGATTGCATTAAAGTCCTGTAAAAGACAGTTTTACTTTTCCATGACCTTAAAGTGGTAGTATGTGAGATGTATTATCCATATTCAATTTCAAAAGTATTTTTAATTATCCTGTTTTGGGCCAAAATCCATTGTATACATAAAACAAATCATGTGCATTAATCTGAATAATGAGTTATTGTTTTAAACTTCTGAAATGCTGACTTCTTATACAAGTCACAGTTCTTGGTACACAGTGTTGGGAACAAGGCTAACATTAGCATTGGTTATTCAGTACTGACCCACTGCTGGCCGTAGCTGTCTTCCAGGTCGGTTATGTGTCTGTCATCCCAGTATACCCGGAGCCCAATCAGGTATAAGGGCATAAACCCATTTTCGGCGAGGATCACGAAATATGTGAAGAACCCAGCCACGGCCTGCATCATACCTAGCAAAATGTGAGAGTTGTTTGACTTGTACAGCATTTAACACTGTGGGGTAAAACTTTAACAGCACACATCAAAATGTGCTTACTTTAAAAAAAAAGGTATACTGTACTTCCAGAACTACTAAGAAAGTCAGTCCCAAATGTGATTTGAATTATTCTCTGAGCTTAGATGACTATACGATTTCTCTTACCGATCTGACCATAGGCCATACTGATGAGTCTTTGATTGACCAGTTTGTCTGTCTTTGAGTTCCTGGGGTGACGCTTCATGATGTCGGTCTCAGGTCCCTCATAGGCCAGGGATATTGCAGGAACCTGGGAGAGAGAGATTAGTTGGATACAGTACGCTATCCTGATGATCTGTATCTAAACATTGCCATAAGCATCCCTAAAAAATAAATAAAACAATAGATGAGCTCACCATGTCAGTTCCCAGGTCGATACAGAGGATGGTGACGGTTCCCAGAGCCAGAGGGATGCCGGCGATGACAAAGAAGAGGAAGGGTGACATCTCGGGGATCTTGCTGGTCAGGGTGTAGGCGATGGACTTCTTCAGGTTGTCAAAGATCAGGCGGCCTGATAAATTAGTAAAGGTTGGAAATGAATTCATTTATTATATGTGACTGTTTATGGCAAAGACAGTAATACATGCAGTCTTGATCTGTAGTGTATATACTATTTAAAATATATATCTTGATGCCTACAGTATATAAAAAAGGGATTAAAACTGTTACATTTTGTGGAACATAACAAATTAGCGGTTTGTTTGTAGAATAAATATAACTGCTTCTTTTAACCTTTCACATTCCCTCTCATTAGGTGGCATTGCCTGCCCTGAAGCTGGTCTGAGTTTATAGTATATACACCTCACAGTTCCGCTGAGAGTTCCTTGTGTTGTGTGTGGAGGGTGAGACACCATTAATCCCATCCTGTGCGTGCATCCCGTCCTTAGAGAGGTTTGTGGGCAACCTTCCGCTTTGCTCCTGCCTCTGCATTTGGAAGGCTCTTGCCAGTGTTTGCAAGTCCCCCCTTATGACCCATTTTGTGTGTAACAGAACTTCTCAGGACTGTGTGAGTATCTACAGACCCTACTTGACCCTGCTATGACTCATATGCATTTATTGTGTGTGTATTGTGTATATAGAGCATTATATTATCTGTATGTCATTTATAGAATATCCTTCTTATTTACCGTTTACTATGCGATTGTTTAATTACGTTTGTTTCCCCAGTATTTTATTTATCTTATTATTATTATATAGAACAATGTTGAGGTAACCCAGGGACTAAGAATCTCATAGCCAGTTAACATCTGTATGTTTTCTCTGTGCTCATGACAATAAAGAACTTGAACTTGATTGACATATCCCTGACTTTCCTAGTTCTGTGGTTTTGTTGCAGGACAATTTAACTGATTCTGTATGATTGCATATATGCAGAGATACGCTGTAGATTTGTGGTATATCTCTGCCATTCTTTAAATGAGTACAAAGAAAGATGCGGTCTTGTTATCTGTTATTTGTTAGGATGCTGAAAAATATAGTTGACGGAAAAATACTATTCTGTAACACGTTTATCTTCTTGATGGTCAAAAACATCCAAAAACAAAATATCACGGTTATTTAAAACTCACCCTCCTCCACTCCGGTGACGATGGAGGCAAAGTTGTCGTCCATTAAGATCATGTCAGCAGCCTGCTTGGAGACGTCGGAGCCGGCGATTCCCATGGCGACGCCGATGTCGGCCTTCTTCAGGGCTGGAGAGTCGTTCACACCGTCACCTGTCACCGCCACTATGGCACCCTGCCCCGGGGGAGAGAGACATTAAGTCCTAAAGCAGTGAATGATCAGCAGTGTTCCTATCAATGCTGAATATGTGATAGTTTGACACAATAGATGCCATTGAAGCCACAGAACTTACAACAGATTTCACAAACGAGTAGCGTGTAAATGTATTTTGGGCCACAAGGGTATCTGCTCAAAATAAACCCATAGGCCAACAGTTACCAGTCTCTGGCAGCCTTCTACGATGATCAGTTTCTGCTGAGGGGAGGTTCTGGCGAAGACAATCTCAGTGTGGTACTGCAGGATGTCGTCCAGTTGTTCGCTGGCCATTTCCTTCAGGTCTCCGCCATGGACAACGCAGGCCTTGGCTTCCCTTTAGAGAAGGGCAAGCAATGATATTAGGCCTAATCCAACCAGAGTTTACCAATGCTGTCTGTTGGCACGGATGTGGACAGGAAAGCATCTACCATGAACACAGTAAGGACACTTCTAAAAGGGAAGCCCAAGGAAACAAGAACTTGCATTCAAACTCAGGAATTCCTGGAGACTAAACAGCGTCTTGGTCAAAAACCCGGCTCTGTTATTGACATTTGACAACCCATTATAACTGGAATAGCACAAGAATCTCACATGGGAAATTTCACAATTGGAAATAAATTCTAAAAAAACAAAGTATGAGATCAAATTATTAGTTTGAATGTCTTGGTATATCGCTGACAACCTTAGACAAATGTAACCCTCTATGGTAGCACTGGTATTTTTCTGTGTAGCTGTGTTCTAATCACTAAAACAAAATAGTTGTTGCTATAATTGTGTCTATAGCAGGGTACAGTTTATTCTTATGACTATACTTCTGACTACTGAAGAAAAGATATCCATCTATCATGAAGGTAATTTAAAGTAAAATAAGAAACATGTAGAGTAAAGTACAGAAATATGGGTCAAAATACTGATACTGAAAAAGGCAGCTTAATAAAGTGACATTCAGGCAATACCACAGTTAATGTAATACCTGGGGTTGACCTCCGATACTGCAATGTTCAGACGAGCAGCAATGTCCTCAACGGTCTCGTTGCCTTCAGAAATGATGCCCACACTCTTGGCAATGGCCTTGGCTGTGATTGGATGGTCACCTGTTACCATGATAACCTGAGGAGGAAAACCACAGCGGGACATTCAAAAAGGCTGTGGATTTGAACACTGTGTGGTGTCTTTTCTCAACTCTTGCAGAATTAAATTAAATTAAGATTAAACCAGCTAATCCAGTCGTGTAGAGACCCATGCATTTAAAAAGAAGATACCTTGATGCCAGCGCTCCTGCATTTGCTCACAGCGTCGGGCACGGCAGCACGAGGAGGGTCGATCATGGACATGAGGCCAACAAAGCACAGGTTCTCAGTGGGGAAGTTCACATTCTCTGTGTCGAAGGCAAAGCCATCCGAAAACTGGTCGTCAGGGAGGTTATAATGGCAGAAACCTGGATGGGACAAAGGCTACTTATTCATTCTTTCATTTATTTTGTGTGACATTTGTGCATTAAGTTGTAATAAGCAATGACAGGAGAAGAAAATAATACAAATGCTTCTACTTAGACTGGAGCTTACAGTGTTCTAGATATGGGGCAGAACCTTACCCAACACTCGCTCTCCAAGCCCTCCCAACTCGACGTAAGCACTCTGAAAGGCGTCTTTCATCTCGTCGTCCAGTTGCTGCTCTTTGCCCTGGATCAAGATGGTGGAGCAGCGGTCCAGAATCCTCTCTGGGGCTCCCTTCATCACCAGTAGGTGTTTGGACTCTCCGGGTGTTGCGTTCTTATGGATCGAAAGCTGCGAAACAGTTGTCAAAAGCAAGTCCAGTGTAAGTTTATTGAGCTTAAATGACATTTTTAGAATGCCGAGATACCTTTGTGGAATGAGTGAAATATAATTATAGATATTACATCTTTCCACAGGCATCACATTGCGTTACCTGGTATTTGTTGGTGGAGTTGAATGGAATCTCAGCCATCTTGTTATATTTCTCTCTCATTTCTTTGACTGACCCACAGCACAGCTCAATACATTTAAGCAGGGCCGACTCTGAGGCGTCGCCAGCAACGCCTCTCTGTTAAATGACACAGGTTGTAAACAGTTGGATAATATTGCAAGGAAATATCACTTTGAAGTAAATAAATGTATCAAATACAATTAGGTCACTAAGCAGATGCTTTTATCCAAAGCGACTTACAATTACATGGTGCCATTACATGGAGCAGATAGGGGTTAAATAGGGCATCTTGCTCAAGGATGCTTACAGGTCGTGTGCTTCCAATGCTTATTAAACACAATAGTGGGATGCAACTTTTTCATGGTGACAAAACATTAATTCTCAAAAGCTGGGTTAAAAATCAAATCAGTCAGATATACGAGTTTGCATTAGCAAAAACAAATAATGTAAAATGTATTCAGGCTATTAACTTATCTTATATTTTGATTTATTGCCAGCTGCGCATTATACCAGCATGCAGGTAATTATTGCAGTGTTAAAGGTCCCTTAAGTTTTTCAGTTGTGTTGTCTGAAGGGACCTGAGGACTGGAATAATTTTGAAATCCATCTAACATGTCATTTAGCCAGAATTCTGGTCATTAGCATAAAGAAAGATTAGTGCAACACCAATTGAAACTGAAAGTCTGTCCAAAATGACAAAATAGAATGACGTGGGGCCTTTAAATTTAAGATATAAATTATAAATCAATGCTGCACAGTGTTTTGTCAGAAGCTCAGTAGGTGAAATATGGAGGCTATTGTGTGCAGGATAGATAGGTACCTTCAGGATGGGCACATTGGCCTGGTCTGCCAAAAATACAGCTCGGTTGCAGAGCCCGGCTACTCTGGCCAGGGCGGCCCAGGTGGCAGATGTCTGGTCAAAGGAGGCCCCGCTCTGGTTCTCGGTGGTGTCAGCCTCGTGGATCTGGTTGTCGAACCACATGTGGGCCACGGTCATCCTGTTCTGGGTCAGGGTGCCAGTCTTGTCAGAGCAGATGGTGGAGGTGGAGCCCAGCGTCTCCACGGCTTCCAGGTTCTTCACCAGACAGTTCTTCTTGGCCATACGCTGGGCGGTCAGGGTCAGACACACCTGGAGGCACAGTTAGCATAGTTAGCATAGCATAGTTTAGTTAGCATATACTATGTCTCAAGTCAATTGTGAAGCCGACAGGCCAAAAAAAAAAAAAAAAAAAAAGGTAACCTGTAGTAAAATGAAATCTTACATGTATCAGTCATTTTTAACTCATTAAAAGCATTACACCACTCACAGTGACAGTGGCCAGGAGACCCTCTGGCACGTTGGCGACGATGAGTCCAATGAGGAAGATGACTGCTTCGAGCCAGGTGTACCCCAGGATAAGGGAGAGGATGCCAAACGTACTGCCCAGGAACACGGCCACGCCCGTGATGATTTGGATAAAGTGGTCGATCTCGATGGCGATGGGGGTCATTCCCGAATCCAGGCTGGAAGCCAGCGTGGCGATGCGACCCATGACGGTACGGTCGCCTGTGTTGATCACGATGCCTCTAGCAGTACCTGGACAGAGAAACAATTACAATATCAATCACTAGTTCTAGATCCTACATCACAAAAGTGTTTAGAAATGGAATTCTATGTAAGCTAATAAAATCTGACAAACAGACAAAAATATAACCACTGGTGAAATGTAATTTATACGTCATCGACAAACAAGATTTCACAAAATACCTTACTGACATCTATATTTTATCTGAATCATTGTCTTTTGTTGTTTAATTTCCAAGTTGATCGGATTTTCTCAAAATTCCTCCCTAAAACTATCATCTACAGCCAATGAGCCCAAACCTTAAGACCACCTGTCTAATTATCTGTTGGTTTACGGCTATGCAGCCCCATACACAGTATTTTTAGTTCATGGGTGTATAGGGCTTTTTTTTTTTCAATCCAATGTCTTCTGTTGTCAATTGTATTCCATAAAAAAATGCATCTTCCACTTCCTGTTTGTACTCTACCTTCAACACAGTTGGTAGAGAAGAAAGCAATGTTCCTGGTCTCCAGTGGGTTTTCGTTGGAGAAGTTCGGGTTCCGCGGCTGGGGCTCAGATTCACCTGTCAGAGACGAGTTGTCCACCTGGAGGAAGAGAGAGAGAAACAGAGGATGCTCTACCGCTATGTCTTTTAACAATTCTCCTCCATACACCTCTTGACTAAATATACCACTCGACCTCTAGTCTCTCTTCCAGAGAGTCGAAGTAGCTTATTGCATGGTGCAATGAGGTTCATAGAAAATTATTGCTTTATTTTGGAAAGCTACATGCTCTGCTACTCCAAAAGTTGTCTCTTATATTTAAATACATTTCTCAAAGTGCCTTTAAGAAAGAGCAAAAAAATTTGTGGAAAATTATATTGCACTGATACATTTTTGTTTTAGAAGCAGGAGTGCGAAGGCACAAGTGAAAATCTGTTGTTGTCGTAAATGAATTGGGTCGGATTGCATTGGAGGTCATATGGTCAAAGTGGCTGTTTCGGTGACTTTTGGATTCTTGAGGAATCAGTCGTCGACATGGAGACTCAACATCGGGTACAAACCTTACAGCCGTGAGCAGAGATTATACGCAGGTCGGCGGGGATCCTGTCTCCGCCCTTCACCTCCACCAGATCTCCCGCCACCACCTCCTCAGCGGTGATGCACTTCTCCTCACCGTCGCGTACAACTAGGGCTTGCTAAAGGGATCGATGCCACAATAAAATGTTTCAGTGGGATTTCTGAATACACAGGCTACAAAACTGGCATTTGCAACCTTTTAATGAAAATTGCTACATGAGGAATTATAATTTGTGAACGTAATTGACATTGGCTCCGTTCACCTTCTAGTCTGGCCTAAACCCTACCTGTGGGACTAGATTCCTGAAGGATTCCATGATATTGGAGCTCTTTGCTTCTTGATAGTAGGTAAAACATCCAGTAATGAGAACGACAGCTGCCAGCACTATGCCCAGCCACAACTGTGGAGAAACCAAAATTATACCAGAAGATCTAAAGCATTCGTTTTTAAATTAGAAATCTTAGTGGTTGTTTTGGTCACCAAGATTGTTTTTTAACTGACTGGAACAAGTGATTTAGAATTCAATTTAATATTTTCTCAACAGTAAATGTGTCTTTATTTAAACAAATATGATATGAGCAAACCGACTCCTGCATTGTCATTGGATAATTCAGCCTCAAAGTTGTAAAAACGAGTGTGGCAAACTCATTGAATGTTAATAAGTTAATGAACATCTCCTTACGTTATCCTTGACAGGTTCATCTTCCGACATAACCTGGATTGTGTAAGCAAAGAAACAGAGGAACGCTCCAATCCACAGCAGCATGCAGAAACCGCCAAACAACTGAAAACAAGACAGTAGATTCACAAGTCTATCCCTGCGTGAAATCCACTTGCAGTGAGAGACAGACTGTATAACCATAAAGAAATGTTTTACCTGTTTACAGAACTTGACCCATTCAGGTGTGGTGGGGGGAGGCGTGAGGGCATTGGGGCCATCCCGAGCAAGGATCTCCTTCGCCCTTGAGGAGGTGAGACCCTGGAGAGAGACAGAGAGGTGAGAAAGATTAGAAATGTAATTAGAATGAAAGACACTCCCGAAACCCGTGATTCCAAATCCAACACAGGATTACTTACTCGATTTAGATCTGTTCCATATTTTCTGTGAAGTTCATCAAAGGTTAACTTGTGATCATCCTGTGGATGGACAGAGAGAGAGAGAGAGACATTACACAAAGTAAAGCTAAATCTCTGTAACCATGAGTGTGTCTCCTGCATCCTGCCATTTCTTCTACAAGCCAACAGGTACAAAATATCACATTTTATAAGCACGTTCCAACTCTCAGCCAAGCATTAGTGCTAAGCCATACGAGTTCACTTTTTGGCCTGCAGGCACTTTGCCACAAGCAGAAGGTTCTACTTGGGGCAGGATAGTCTAGCAGCCTGGGTTCTTCCAGATAAAAAGTAATGGGTTCTAGCCCTGGCACAAGCTTTCCTGTAAGCATCCTTGAGCTAGATGGCTCACCCTCTCACCGTTTGCTAAAATGGCCTAGTTGCTCTGAAAACCAGTGTAACTAGTTCAAAATAGGACCGCAACGCTCATGACAGGAAACCCATGGCACCAATGCCATAATAAATGTGGCTCCAGCTCAATACTACTTACATTACTTAAAGCTGCTGTAGGTAGGATTTGAGAGCTAGCTAAAAAAATTAAAAGAATAAAACTGAGTACGATATAAAAAAACAAAAAACCACCCGCTCACACACCCAGTTGGTCTGCCATTGCAAAGCACCATTGACAAACCTGTTGTAGCTGCGTGCACGCATTCATGTGTACAAAATCTGGACATGTCTGTCTTACATATGAAAACCGTAATCCCAGCAGAGAAGTAAAAGACAATAGGAAGACAGTACTCACCAAATCCACCTCTTTCTTCAGGTCAGCCAGATCAGCTTTCTTATCTCTCTTTGTAGGTTTTTTGGTCTTTTCTCCATTTTCAGACGTCGGCGTCAGCTTGTAATCCTCTTTCTCATTCTAAGAGTGACAAAAACAAAATTTCATTTTGATCTTTTTGAAGTTATTTTTCTCCTCAGAACATTCCTCATAGTTTTCCCTAGTAAAAAGAAAGGACTGGTTTATAATTGTTCACTGATAATTATCTCGCATTTCACTGTAGAACTTCTGTACTCTAGAGCGAGTGTGACACATTTTATGCGGGAGTATTGAACGAATTGAAGAATTAACAGGTATATTACGTTGACGGTGAGTTTAAGTGGAAGCAGTATGCTAGTTACAGTTATAGTAGGCCTAGGTGTTACATTTTCCTTGAGACGGGTGGTAGGAACGCAGTAGTTAGATAAGCCATGAATAGCGTTTACATGCAGGGCAGCGTGTAGCTACAGTAGGCCAAAGACACGACATTGACAGGGCTCACACCTAGTGGGCATTACATGGGACCTCTTCTTTACTACTTCTTCTGATAGGGACAGATTACTACAAATATAACGTTATTGTCCTTCACATTGTGATGAATAGAATTACACGTACAGTACATAGGATACAGCTGCATATGCAGTATGTACTCCAAATAAACTTTGGAATTGTGTTAATTATTTTACTTCTTCTTACTTTACATCTTTTTAGAAAAAATATTCCCTGGCCACAGCTTCTGATGGATATTTGTGTCGCGGACAAAGCAATGCTACCATCACTTCAAGCACTACTTGCAGTAAATGAGACCTTTTGCATATTGTATATTGCAGTGGGCAAATCTCGATTTGTCTTGATTTGGTCCCTCTGTGATCTCGATTAATATGTGATTTTAATATAATCATTAATATGTGATTCATTGTGCAGCCCTAACTGCTGATCACCAACTGCAGCACACAACTGCCTGTGATTAACCTGAGCAAAGTTATCATAATAACACTTTCTGACCCCTTTTGTAATATTTATACACTTTGTCAGTGGCTCTGTCTGGAGACAGATTTATAGCATAAGTAAGAAACTTTGAAAATTAAGTAAAATGAAGATAATATGCTCTCAGGCTTGTCATCTCATTACATGAAAAGTCATGCTTTAATTGGAATTGAACTTTTGTTAAACCTTTGATTCAACCTCAGTATTTATTTCTTGACGTTTCCCCTAACCCCCCTTTGCTGGTGCTGCTGGTAGTATGTTCTCTGAAGTTACTGCGATGTTTTGTTGTAGTAACTATAGTATATTTAAAGTATAAAGTATAATTTAAATCCAAAACAAATATTTTATATACATATATTCTGCTAACATGAGTAAATTGAGATACATACTACCAACTTAGACACATTAGAAGTATGTTTGAGAAACAATGGAAGTGAATAATGGATTAAAATACTGATGTTTCAAGTCCATGAACGATGGATTATTATTTAATGTCAGCGCAAGGAGTAAATATTAAGATAAGTAAGCGTCAGAGTTAAGGGGTTAATGAAATAGTTCAATGGCGTTTTAACTCTTTACCATAAAAGATAAATAAAAATAAGATATTTAAACTGAACTGATGAACATCTGAGCTTTCTAGAGAGGCTGAATACTTACTTTAAGCAAACCCATGTTTGCAGTACAGTGCAAGACTCCGGTGAACCGTCAATCCAGTTTTCAAGTCAAGCCAGGTTTCCAAAATCTGTCCGTCTCTCTCCCTGCTCTCTGACCCTGGAAAAGAACAGATTGATGCCTTCATTTGTATACCTTTATATACCCAAACCTGCCACCTGCGTACTTGGAGGAGGCAGGGCTTAGCTGCTGAATGACATAGGTGAGTGTTGGGGGTGTGGTGGGGTGGGGCTGGGGGTTACGATGGCCTGCGCAGGATGGCCATGTATGTGGGTGTGTTTACAGCCAACATTCCAACAGGAAAAGACAATGTGATACCATATTTAGGTAAGGCCATCAACATACTGTATATACAGCCATGGAAAAAATACCACTACCTTTTTTAGAAATATATAATATCTATATACAACTACATATATATTTATTAAATGATTTAATATATAGGCCTACTTATATTTTTGATATTTATATTATTCCTCAACCATTGAACAATGCATTTGGTTCAATAGAATCAACAACCAAACTGTGCTACTAGACTTATTGTATTGAAGTAAGAAAGGTATACAACTATAATTTATATACACGTTATACTTTTTTTACATTGAGTTCATACCTCAATACAAGATTGCACACTGTTAATTCAAGTTAATTCAATAAGAACAATCAAATTGTTGTAGCTCTGGATTAGAAAGGACATAGGATGGGCAATGTCATAGCAATGCATCTGACGTGGTTACATTTTGGATAAGATATAAATTAAGGTTTGTCAAATGTGTTAGGAATCCCAGCAAAGTACATGCATGTCTGTGGTATCCAGTCTATCCTGTTTGTTGTACTTCATGGAAGATTAGATATACGAGTAGATGGAAAAGCATTAGCAATATTTAGCATAAACAGCATCCGTGCTTTTTGTGTAAAAGAATAAGGGTGACAGACAAGGATGACAGGCAATATACAGAGCCTGCGGCATTTGGCCCAAGCCCAAAAGGAGCACAAATAGCCACACACACACACACACACGTATTTGGGTATACTACATTTCCTACCTGTTTCTACCTATACAAAAGGATGTTTGCATGTTTGGAAAATCCACCGCCCATGTTGTACATAATGCCCTAAAAGGCCCTATTACGGAGATTTGTATTGCATAGATTCTTTCAAGATATCTTTATGATGTTATGTTTGCCATAACAAAATTAAATGAGGTACACTAAAGACCAGGGATGCTTTTTGATCGTCTGTAACTGCAATGGCAAAGACGTTTATGTAATTAAATCTTAACAGTAGCAGTTTTTAGTGGCAAGAATAAAAAAAATAAAAAAGGGGGTTAGCCTATAATTTTCTGCTGTCACACCTGCAGATATAAGCAGCAGGCAGAAAATAGAAGATTAAATGTTTATGTTTTCTATGCACATTCCATGCATATTAGTATTTAGAAAAGAAAAAAATAAAAAAATAAATAAAAAAAGACAAAAGGGAAGATGTGTTGATAATAGTTGCAGGTCATTAAGTTTGGTTACGCTTGATTAGTTGTTGCTGGTCGGACCCAGTTGGAGACGACATTGCTATGCTGTTAAATAAATTTACTCAACAGTTTACTCAAGTCTATGTCATGTATAGCGAGAGCAACAAACATAACAGTTTAGCTTCACCTCAACATGTACGTGCAAGCCTATACTGTCTGTAAAGCAAGAAACTTAATGCAGGTTTTAAATTGAAAAGCCTTCCATTCACCATCATCATGGTAAAAAATATAATGTAAATAATCAAAATAGGTATACAATGATGTGAAATGTTTCATTAAAGTATGTTTCATGTTATTTTATGTATATTTGTTTCACAAGTCATTTAATTCTGAGGCCCCTGGCTTTCACTAGGACGTTACCCTGAGGGGCGGTATGTGAGAATGCAAATGTCTGAATCACTTGGCCCGGACTTTACGCTGCCAGCTCCCTAGTACAAAGTCAATGTCCATGTGTGAATAGAGCGGGTCAACATACTTTTAACCTATCTGAAAGCTGGCCGATGCCTCTACTGGTAGTATGTAAAAAAAAAAAAAAAAAGACAGGAAATCTAAAAAAATAAAAAAATATATATATATATATATACATACACACACATAGTAATTTTGACTTTTAGGCATGAAACTTTGGATGTGTTTGTCTAATTTAAGATTAACTCAATTAGAGTTCGTCTTATGGGCAAAATTGGTTGGTTTTTGTAGGATAATCTCAGTAAAAGGACATGCATGCATGGTCCATGATCATCGCGAGGTAACCATCCATATTATTGCATTTCATGGAATATTAGATGATTAGTTGGAAAAACATGAGCAATATTTACCGCAAATAGCCTCCCTTCTCGTGTTTATTAGAAAATCTTTTCTGTTTATCTTAACCCGAGACTAGCCGCACTTCCTGATCCAGCTCAGCTCCCTGCCCCCTGCCTCCTGCCCTCTGCCTCCTGCCCCTATTGGTCCAGGCCTGTCACCCTGTGAGCCCTCTGCTCTCTGCATCTTTGTCCTGCACCTGGGTTTGGATCCTCGCCCCTTGACAGGAATAAGGGGGATGAAGGTTGATGGAAGACAGGAACAC
>JAOEHI010000012.1:2219227-2238771 GCA_025447815.1 Percopsis transmontana
ATACGTGATGGGTTGTATACAACTAAAGTATACAAGTAAAGATTTTACCTTTAACCAGAGAAATTAGTGTTCAGTACAGTTTGAGCAATGCATATTACTTCCTCTATTGTAACTTTGCTAAAATAGTTTTAGTATGCCAAAAACCATTGAGAGAAGGTGGACATTACTGAAGCACAACCCCCCCTCCTCAAATACTTTGAAGCAGAATAATAATGAAAAATCTAAAATAATTACGACATTACCATTTGGAAGGCTTCATCTATAGTAAATTAATCCTGAGGTACAGACAATGCGGTGTTAGATAACGGACCTTTTATATTTATATAATAAAAAAAAAAACACACCAACAAGGGAAGAACAATACTGAAAAGGGGAAAATGAAAAAAAACAAAAAAAAAACAATTAGTACTCATAAATAAAAACAAAGTTATTGGTCTTTAAAAAGGGCTGATGTTTTATTTGGTTTCCTGCATGGGGGAATGTCAAAGAATGTGTGGGAGTGGCCTCTGAGAGGATGGTCGAGCGAGACTGACCAGGAGAGCCAGGCCCTCGAGGACTTCCTGCAGTGGTCAGAGGTGTATGCTGACACTACGATGTATAGAGTGACAGGGACTGTCCTCCGTCCTGCCATCTATTTACAAGGGCACATGGCTGAAGAGGTAGGATACAGACTCGCCGTTGTGGGTTCTCCTGATCGCCTCCGCCAGAATCATCGATATGTCAATGACCTGAAAGGAGAAACACATTCGTCACCCGTACATTGAGAGAATTAAGAGATGGGGGGGCTTATTGCAGTCTGTATAGTCTATACCGCTACACTGTTTAGTAGTAGGTTTAAAGCGCCAAGAACCACCAGACAAAATTAAAATTTAAAAACATTTCATTGCTTCAGTATATAGAAACTTTCCATATACGTAGCACGTCATTGGGCTTACAACTTCAACAGGCATCAGATCAGGCCTTAAATCTACTTAAAGACAGGAAACTCGCAATACAGCAAGATTTGACTCTATATGCATGTTCTACAGAAACTCTTACAATGCATTTATCTGCGTGTTAATTGCATATGTTTACAAATGTTTGGAAGCTACTACAGCAATACATGTTCTGAACAGCGCTACATGCCGCACACACAAGGACACAAAATGACAAAGAGTTTGCCTGTTTCTCAAAAGGAAATTTATCATGGGTTCTAAAAGCTTAATTTGTTGCTTGTTGAAGTGCATTAGAAGGCCAGGGCTAGGTTCAGCAGAGTGATAAGTTGCCCAATGCTACAGCTTATGGTGCGCACACACACACACACACACACACAACTAAATCAAAATACCAAAAGTATCTTTAAAAGTGTAGAGAGGCTCATTAAAGCTGGAATCGTAAACTTCCAAGTTCATTGCGTTGGACAACACCAATTTTAAATGCTTTGAAAACAAACAATGTCTTGTCAGCATATGGAAGCACGTGGGCTAATGGGGTGCTATACTTGGTCTACCAACCGCTGCTGTAAAAATGCCTCACTACCTGTGTGCCACTTGAAAGGGACATTTATAAATACAGCTGAAGCCCATAGGAGCTCAATTTTAACTAGAAACACACATGCGCATGTGAGAACGACACCTGTATTTTCGGGCAGGACTTCATTTTCTCTTCCTGGGGGATGGTGTTTGTTACCACCACAGCCTCAAACGGGGCGTTGTTGATGCGGGAGATGGCCGGACCAGAGAATATGCCGTGAGTGAGAATTGCATAGACTTTGATTGCGCCGGCGTCAATCAACCTAACAGGACAAATGTTTAGGCGCGTGTCAGTAATAAAACGTTTTTCCAAGCCTTGATATATTCATATCTTTTAAATATTCATAGATACTGCAAACATTTTTTGGACAACATTACAGCTAGGGCAGTTGTAAGTGCCTTGTTCAAGGGGACTTTGATATTACTTAGGTAGGCAGTACATACCAAGGTAGGCAGTACATACCAATATCCTGGTTCTGGGTATGTAAAATCTAGACTAGTGTTAGACTAGTGTGTTCTTGGCTTCGACATTGAAGTGATGTAGAACTTTAGTTAAAACCTTTTACTGTATACTCAGCTGCCACTTTACAATTGTTTAGGATCTGTGTCAAAACTTGCTTAGAATAAATGTTAGACATAAATACATGCGACTATACTACAGTTTAAAAAAAAAAAAAAAAAGGCTTTATTGTGTCTTTTTTGGGTTAATTTCATGAAAGTTGCTATGCTAAACACAACTACAGGTCATGGAATTAGACACTGGGTAGGAAAATATCAAGCTACCACTTTAAGGGTTGACACAACAGAGAAGTAAAAGGGCTGCTGACTTGTCGGCGGCGTG
This sequence comes from Percopsis transmontana, assembly GCA_025447815.1. Lineage (NCBI taxonomy): Eukaryota > Metazoa > Chordata > Actinopteri > Percopsiformes > Percopsidae > Percopsis > Percopsis transmontana. The sequence goes on from JAOEHI010000012.1 coordinate 2,221,580, forward strand.
GCAGATGGTGCCGCATGTGTCGGCCATGTCGTCGACTAAGATGGCCACGCGGTCCTTTACATCCCCCACCAGCACCATACGGTCCACCTCGTTGGCCTTCTTGCGCTCCTTGTGGATCAGCGCAAACTCCACATTCAGGCGGTCGGCAATAGACGTCACACTGGCCAGGGGGAAGTAGAGAGGGGGGAAATTTGATATATTTGATTTAGGATGATGACTTGTACTTAAATAAAACAAGTAAAAAGTACACACCTCAATATTGGTCTGATATAGACACATTAACACATTGGTCCCATTGCCCTATTCTGCAGCTACCAGACAGAAAGCCTCATAGCTACACAGTGCTTGGAATCCCGTTAACATTGTCACAGTTACCGTTTGGCCCCACCCGCATCCGGCGACACAATGATACAGTTCTTCCACTCTGGGATATTCTCTCGTATCCACTGGAGAACCGCAGGCTCTGCGTACAAGTTGTCCACAGCGATGTCAAAAAAGCCCTTTGAAGACAAAACATTTGTAAAAAATATTTTAGAAGACTAATAATCTATTAATTGTATTTAAAAAAAAAAAAAAAAAAGGGCACTTTTTGGGCCCCAACACTGTCCAATAATTAATTGAGGCAAGTGAATACATGTCAATGGAAATATGGATATCATTTGTAATGTAGATGCGACTGTACACAAACTACCCAGTTGTGAATTAGGCGATAAGGAGTTGATTGGTCTGGCAGACATTACGGAGGGTCTGACAGATTACTAATGTACTACAGTTCACATATATTTATAAAAAAAAAAAAAAAAAGTATACATACAAAAGTATTCATACTTGGATCTGTGAGGCATGGAGATCCATAGTTATGATGTGGTCTGCCCCAGCAACAGAAAGCATATTGGCAACCAGCTTCGCAGAAATGGGTGCACGGCTCTGGGACACACAAAAGATGGGGGACATTTAAGGATAGGGGATTATGGCACAGTCTTCTAAACATAAAAAAAAAAAAAAAAGGACACTCCTAAATTTTTGCTATAGCCACGTTGCATTTAGATTTTAGTACCTTGGCTGATGCCTTTATACCTGAGAAACGGGCATTACTAGTGAACCATTGTGTGATTATATGCTTTGATTTAATAAAAATAATTGTCCAATAGCAAGTAAAAAATGCATTTACAGAATATAACAAGCATGTTGCACCTTTGTGAAAACTGAAGGGAAGTATTGCCATACCACACTGACATAAATAAGTAAAGCCAGGGACTGCCAAACCTCTGATAGTAACATGATGCTGTCAAACAGCTAATCTGTATGGTGCTTTATATTGCATGCTATCATGTTACACTCTGACTCTGGGAATAATTGGCAATTAAAAATAAATAAAATATATAAGCAGAATATATTGATAGATATGTTCCACCCCCACCAATGTGAGTTTAATTATATGCCATTACAATAGGCTATGATACTGCAACTTAATTTTGGTCAAAGAATGTTGTGGTTTTAACACAGAGGGAGTGTGTCCAATATTAACCTTCAACACTGGTTGAAGGTTACTATAAATTCTTGTCCTGTAAGCCAGTGTTTAATGTAAACTAAGCGCCAAACCCCAATGAATAACATTTCCAGAGAAATTAGAACAATGGATTGTGTTAATCTGCATATACTGCTAGCAGGAAGAAGAGTCGAGTCTGTACCTTGTCCTTTTTGTCCTGGCGGGCATAGGGAAAGCAGGGGATGACGGCGGTGACCCGGGAGGACGAGGCAATCTTGCAGGCGTTGATCATGATCAGCAGCTCCATCAGGTTGTCATTGATCTCACCGCAGCCGCTCTGCACGATGTACACGTCCTCACCACGCACGCTTTCACCGATCTCCACACTGGTGAAGTTGATAATGGGTTATAGTCCTATAGATAGGTACTACTGGTGAGGAGTTTGAACTTGAAGCTATTAGGACTTTCGTTTCAGAGCACTGCTTCCCACTGAAAACTAAATTAAGCTGCTACTTAATGTAGAAATGAACTACAAAATGCCAAATTTGCATATTGACATAACTAGTCACCAAGCGGGTATTCAACAAGCAAGCTCCGCTATCTTTAGCTTTCATTTCACAAGCTTTCACAAGGACATGGGAGCGTAAAGCTTTGGGGAAAATTACAGTTCAATGCATAGATACAGTATATGTGGTTTTACACAAAAACAGTACAGTATATAAAAGTAACAGCCATGAAAACAGTAACCCTATTGCAATCATAAATTACCAACATCTCGTGGCATATTCAACCTCAAAAATCAAAGTGTACAGTTCAAGTTTTGAGATACAGGATGGTATAACTTCAGATTAATCTTGGCTAAGATTACATGTGTGACTAGAAGTTCTAGAATCTGCAGGGATTTACGTTGCAAAGAAAGGCACTCAAGGCAGGTAGGTGCATTGCCCCTGTTCTCTATCATACACACACAAATTACAAGTCAGAACATGTCAGTGAAACATTCCACATGGAGGACTGTAGTCCCAGAGCCTCAGTCATGTAATCTTTTCTTGAATATTAATAAATAATAATGTTACATGAGGCTGTAGTAAGTGCACACAGTACTTCTTATTAAGAGCAAAAAATGTACTAAAATGCCCCAACTTCTGCCTAAGCTTGCAAGCCAGTTCTCTCACTTATCTGCCTGACAGCCCTCTGCCTCTGGGTCCAAAAACAAGCCAGCCTTAACACATGCAGGTTAAATACCCTGATTCTTTCATTTACACATTTAACATTAACTATCATAAATTGCCCCTACGTTTGCAAGTCAGGTTGCATTTTTATTGTTAAACGGGTTGGTCGGTAAATGTTTGTTGTAATACGGCACTATGCCTTTAAGAGGGGTGCATTGTGGGACATATGTGCCGCCATCATGGACAGGATGAGGGTGTGTATGCGTGTGAGAGTTAGAGTAGACGCAAGGCGAAGAGATGCAAATAAAGCATAAATACGGTGCTTTTCCCTGTTCATAAAAAGAACTAAATAAATCAGAAACCGCATTTCAAGCAAGACGCCCCCTCGTCTTAATCTAGTCATACCCTGAGTAAATTAACTGTTACCGCGCGAGCCCTCCCTGAGATTGTCCTTACTACGGTTCAGACTGCTAAAAGCAGCAGGCTGTTCTGCTTTCAGCGCAGCCACATAGCCAATCCTTTCTTAAATACTGACCTGAAACGTCCTCATAATCTTCTGCCCTTTCCTCAAAGATTGATTAAATCCAGTGTAGGCCTCCCCTTACCTACTATTCTAAGATTTTGTTCAAAGGAAAGTTTAGAATTTTTTTATATTAGCGGTCGCCATTAGCTCAGTGCTCACAGCTACGTAGCCTACGAGTAGAACTGTACAACCAAAACAATCATCCGACTATGGAATCTGGATTAGTAACGACAGTTCGATATTTGATGAGTGAATTATGTCTGTACCGGCACCAGGTCGGTCCCAACTCTAGCTACATCTGCAACTCCAAGATAAAAAGCATTAGGCTATAGGGTGTCTCAATTCATGATTCATTCACGATTCAAGTGTTACATGCCTTTTGTTACTTTGTGGAATGAGAGACCAAAATGAATTACCACTACAACTACATATAACTTCAAGCAAAGAAATCTTTATAAGAAAAGGATACATGAACATTATTTTACACGAGCAGAATGTTTAAGGTTTCATAATAAAAACTATAACATTGCCCTAGTAATAGCAAAATATGAATAGCAGTGGTTAGATGGCATGTCATCCTATTCAAAGCCTAGGTAAATATTAAATTTATAAAGGGTTACTTGTAAAATTCTGCAGCTATCTCGTTGGAGTAGTTTGTAGTTTAATCAAGCACGTGATTAAAATCACTAAAATGTTTTTTTAAATTAATGATTATGCGGTGGTTTCAATCAACAGTCAGCACCACTATGCTGATACTCCCAGTACTAGAGTAATTTTATTTTAAATGTTGCGGACAGCGGTGGGTGGGGTTTGTCAATTTTATTCAATAAACAGTGAAAGAGAAATGCAACAAGTACATTCACGGAAAATCGTTTTTGTATAGGCTGTAGGTCTAACGTGTTGACGGTTTGCAAAAATGTGACCATGCGTGGACGACTACACTAACCTTGTCGTAATTTAAAGCCCCTACTGACAACTTGAAATTTAGTGACATTCTTTGTTGAAACCAAATTATTTAGGAAAACTCAGTAAGCATAACCATGTGTGGGAAAATAACATTCCCGACGATTTAATCTAAATCAGCAATAGTATCATCAGTCACTACTTACAACACATTCAGATTATAATTACCATTTAATGCCGCTATCGTGTCTGTACTGGCTTTGATTATCCGTTAGCTAGCTAGCGTCACATGTTTACATGTGGCCAACTAGTCACGTGCAGTAACCACAGCTAATTTTCGGGATAACACAGACACTAGATGAAAACACATGACAGGCGGAGGTAGCCCAACGTAACGTCGTAGGAAACCCGTTAACATACACAGGCGGAAAATAATTATGTTTAGTTCTAAGAATGGCTTCATCCAGGGTGTCCGCTAAGTGCAGTCCGCGAACCCATGGCTAACTATTGCTAGCGCATGCTAGCGTACGCACGTGATGCTTCAGTCCACCCTGAGCATTCACCAGAAGCAAATCAAACACGAGGTACCAGGCGTATAAATGCAAATTAATCCCTATTTGTATATTTACCATGTTTCTTGGTTGCTGAACTTCTTCGTTATCACTTTCCCCAAATCAAGTCCGAGTCGATCTGCCACTTTCTGTGACAAATCGTGGTGAGAGCTACCGCTGAATAGTACGATATTAGGCATTATCCAAAACAAATGCTGCGATCGACCTAAAGACGAAGGCCAAACGTCGGCTTTTCTCCCCAGTTAAGGGTTATTATTGTGGAAAAAGACTGTGCTACTTATGCAGGCTTCGCATTGCAGTTTTGGAAGAGGGGCGACATCGACAAGAAAGGATATAACAGGTCTGCGTTGGCATGGTAAAAGCGGAAGTGCCTTTACCTCATTGGATAATCAACCATTGGTGACATTTCATGTTAACGAAGAAACGCCCATTTACTCTAGGTCAGCACGGTGGTCACAAGAGGTCAATTTGCAGATGTGTCTGTGAAATCGGTTTAATTCTTTAATGGTATAATTGGCATTGCGAGTGAGCCCCCAATTTGTGTCCTGCTGTATCGGAACACATCCTGCAAGATGCAGGAAAAACAATTGCAGGCACTACAAGTTATGAGTTCAAATCAAACTTATTTTGTAATGATATATTTGCTGGTTATCATTGTACATTAGATGGCAACTTGGATTTTAACACAACTGTAGCTCAAACGGTTGTCATAATTAGCATTCCAAAACAACATGGGCATAGACCATTTGTTTCACTAAATCTAAAAGAAAATAAATGTTTACTGGATTTGAGCAAGCACTCGAGTAAAGGAGACAGAAGTGTAGTGTATTGGAGAAGAAAGGAAAGGGGGAATGGATTGTAGGAAGGAAAGAATGAAGGCAGACATGCCTGAGTTGTCTAATGTTGAGTTTTCAAAAGATGTTTTCATTATCAATATTATATAGAAACAAACGAAGAACTTTCAGGAATTGCTGCAGGACTAATAGTACATTACAACTGGCTTGCACTATGTGCACTCAATACACCAAAGCTACTACATATAACTCCTGGGCCCTCAATGATTTAGACATTGCATTGGATTATTTAGAAAGTAGTACAAAAGGATCATCCTATGTAACCGTCACACCTATTGGTCATAGCAATGATGCAATTGTCTGGCAAATTATCACCAGGGACCTGATAGGGCTACCCCTGCACACACAATTTTCTTCCTTTTTTTGGGGTCATTGTAGCAGACTTTTTGTCTTAACCCAAAGTGATTTACAGTGAGTACAGTTATATATTAAGGAGCGGGTAGAGGTTAGGCATATCAAAGGTAAGCCCATGCCGGAGATCCAACATGCAGACAGACGGTCCTGCCCACTGATTATAGATGAGAAAAAAGTAAATCAATAAATAATGTTAGACAATTCCAGATGTTGCACAAGCAGAGCTCAGCCTGCAAAACATTTAATGGGTTCATTAAACAAACAATGGGAGCAATTACACCACAAATTAAGACACTTGTATTTTTTTTGTTTTAAATATTTTTTATAGATGACATCAGTAATGAAATGTCCAAAGCCTATGTCCCAAAAGAAAAACAACATCCACATTTCATTAATAGAGAGACAAACAGCAAACAAACAAAAAACCTTTTTTCATTCATATGTAAACCAAGAATTGCTCTTGAGCCACAGTGGTTATATATAGAACTGGCCAAGGTGGGAAACACAATCAAAGAAAGATTCCCTTCTCCGGACAATTTGCAGGATTCTTTTCAATCAGTAACCTTAATTTCTCAACCGTAGTGTCCGTTCAACATTTTTTGAAAGAACATTCTTTGGGAAAGTCTTTTATGTGAATATACCAGAGATTTGGCAGAGCATATTTATCTTAAGTACAGTCTCATTTCTATATACCTTTTAAGTGCTGAATCATGTTAAAATCACTTATTGTAAACAATACTTAATAATAACAATATCAAATATTTGTCAGTGGAATCATTTGGACAGACAAATGAGCAATAGTCTGTCCCGTTGGTGTAATGAGTTATCATGAGAGGCCATAAGTCCTCAAGTGTTCTATTGTGCAAATACATTTTGTTACATAGACAAGCAGGCATGCTGACTCACAAACCATGCAAATAGTTAAAGTTGGCGCGAGTAGACAGCAAAATAAACATCTGAATATTGTAAAAGTTTCTATAAAAAGGCTTAATCTCAAATTTAGGTAAAAAAAAAGAATGTTAAGCCAAATTAAACAATGGGAATGTTTAGTTGGACACAATAAAACAATCAAATCTATCCTTCAAAAATGTACAAATCTATAAAATTATAGGAACTTAAGATAAACATGATGGTCATTATTAATAAGTGTTTTAAAAAAAAGTTTCCTGGGGAGGAATAATTTGGGCTAATTTCTTTAGCCATGGATAGCAAATAATGGTAGTTTGTATCAACTTATAGAAGTAGACTCAAATAATGCAAAGGTAGTAGAAAAGGAGGAGACATTGATTTCATGGGAGTGAGTTATGGCAGTACAATGCCTGCACAGAAATAATATTTATCAATCTGGTTGATTGATATTTTGATTTTCTGCACGAGGTAGGATAAAATGCTATTTCACAATCATTGTACTCCAATGTCTGATAACAGACATCAGTGACCCCTCCTTTTCTAAACCTTAGCTATACTCTACTAGCTACATAAAATGGCATCCAAATTATTTTTTTATTTTTTGGAAGTGTGTGGTGATGTCATCACAGTTGAAAGGCATGTGCATATCACTCATGCACTATGGCAAACGCATCAATTAGGCAACAAAGTGATATAATGTTTTTTTTTTGGGTGATACATTTTCATTTGCCATTGTAAAGCTGTATGGCAAAATTTCACTTGGGCAACTTTAAACAGTGCAGTTCATGACTAGTTAAAATCCTGCTTTTCTTCTTTTTTTTAGTCCATGGAATAATATCACACGCCATACTGTTTTCATTCACAACATCATAGCTGTCATTACTTAGAATACATGTATAGATTTTCCATATACAAATGTGCTATAAACAGTAGATGTTATAAATACACAATTTTTTAAATTGCAGAAAGGTATCGTACCATACAAATAGTGTTGCCCCTTATTGTTGATAAATAAAAGAAAGAGAGAAAGAGAGAAAGAAAGAAAGAAATAAAGAAAAGGAAAGAGTAACAATGTTATTGAGTACGTGAATGTTAACCCTAGGTCTACTGAGAACAAAAAACTAAAAGTTAAAACTGGAAAATATGGACGACTTTAGAAAAATAATCCTATACATTAAAAAAATAAAAGTGGACACATTCACCAAACATGTTTGATATGGTGAATCAACAACTTGCTGTCAAAATCATACACTGTAGTCACAAACAGGCAATAGATTATTGCCTTTCAAAATATATTCAATTCAATATACATGTGTAAGTTCTCACAAAGGTAACCAAGGTAGTTGCCAACTGGCAAGGTGTGAGAAGTCAATCAGCACACATAAATAAATGATAACATGATAGGCTAAAAAAGTAGATTAGTAAACAGTGAACTTGGTGTTTTACCAGCTAGTGGTGTAGAAGGTTTAAATGCAAATTCATGCTTTGGCTTCTCCTGCTTTACTTCCTGTTTTGGGATAACATTAAAATCTTGCAAAAACTTTCTGTTGTCTCTGCTCGAACGCATGCCTTACGTGGTTTACCAAGCGATGATTCAGGTTAAAGGGAAGCTACATAAAAGGCTAAACCTTTTGAGAAGCGTTCAGTCTAATTTGATTTGGATTATCTCTATGTTTGCCCATTTTTTACAGAAGCTGGCAACTACCTGTACAAAGCAATTGTTTGTTTATTTATTTATTTTTTACAGAAAAATAGATCCATCCAAAAGTAAAGTAACTCTTCAGGAGAGGCTGTGAGGAGACATAAATTCTGTCTGCGTCACGTTCCAAGTAAACATGCTAAAAGATCGTTTGCTTTAGTTTTGTCATTCTTCTCCTTGATAACCGGAAACATTCCGTGACCTGCTCTCGCCTTTCTAGTTTAGCGAGAAAACTTGTTTAATTTTAAGGCAATCTTCTTTTCCTGAACAATCCTGAAATCCAGCGGACACGCACCAAGGCACTCCTCATTCGTTGACCCTGTGACACACCCTTTTAGAACTACAGACTCATAGTTGGATGACGGTCTCACCGCAAGGTCATCAAATCTGTGCAAAAGCCTTCCTATGCTTCGGCCAATCAAAGTCCACAGTGAACACATCTTTTAACATATAACCACTAACTCTCTGTGATGCCCTTTGTTTTCTAGGGGAAAAATAGTTAAGAGAATAGAAAATCCCAAGCTGTATTGGACAGCTGGATGTGTCCATAGTCGTGTTCACATTTGGTCAGAGGGCAGCTGTATAAAGCACCCGAAAATTCTGCACTGCAGCTTTTTACTCCTGCTAACCACAACCCATCTTTAATTTGCCCCTGCTCCAAACACGTGTCTACAGCCTTCATTTGTGGTCACGTTGCTAGCCACCTTGGGCTAACTTGGGGGTTGGGGGTGCGGAGACTGGCAGAAAAATGTGCGTCATTGAGTCCCACAAAGCAACGCTGAGCTTTTACGTTTTTTTAATTTCCTTCCCCAATTCAGTCCTCCTCTTAGTCTCCATCTTGGCTCCCTGCTCTGACGCTGAGCCCACCCCCTCTCCCTCATTCACTGAGGGGTCGCCAACAAGATGACGGACATTGTGAGCGGGGTTGAGGTGACTTAAATTGAAGGGATCTGTGGAGACTGTTTGCATTTTACATCTCCGGACAGGTCAGTGGTAGCAGTACACCCTAATGGGTCCCTCCGTTACAGTGGTTCCTCCTCTTCCATGGGTTCCTCCTCAGGCCTAAAAGGCAAACAGGAGAGGGAAATAACTAAACTATTCATTACAACCTTGATTTTTCCCATCGTATCGTTACATAGGCCTCCAGCTGCACTTTAGCGGCTGATAACCTCTGGACTTTTATAGACTTTAAACCTACTCGCACAGTACACAGTTGTAGTGCTGCAAAAAAAATTTCAGATCAATGCTAAATACTTTCACTGGATGGCACATTTTAATCACTTGTTAAGGTTTAAAATAAATGTAACTGTATGTCAGTGACTTACAATTAGTACATTTGTCAATTTTTCAATAGCTGAATGGGTCATACACCAGTAATCGTAAGCAGACAACATTTTGTTATACCTGCTGCTGTCATTCTGAATAATGACAGCAGCATGTCATCAGGGCTAACTTAGCTATACATTTTACAACATACATTACCAACATATCATTCAATCCTCAAAGTAATTGCTAATAGCCTAAATACCAGCAAAGTACTGATCTAACAGAGCAGGAAAGAGAAGGATTATTTTTTTTTTTTAAAGGTAAAAGATAGAAAAGATAAAGGATCGTCATAGAGAACTTCAGTTAATGGGAGGGTTATGAGTAATATGAGGTGGAAAGGTCACTGGTCGAGGTACCAAGCTAGATTTTGAATAACTCTGCTGTCCTGACTGCTGCCGGAAGCTCATTCCACCATTGTGACACCAGAACAGAAAACAGTCGAGACTGGGCTGAGCGACTCAGAGCGACGGAGGTGCCAGACAACGAGCCGAGGTGATAGATCAAAGTGCTCTGGTTTGGGGCCTGGAACCTGACAATTGCTTGGAGGTAAAGCGGGGCAGATCTTTTTACAGACTTGCGCAGAGGCCAACACCAGTGTCTTGAATCGGATGCGGGCATTGATGGGGAGCCAGTGAAGGTCTCGGAATAGAGGGGTTATATGGGGGAACTTGGGATGGTTGAATACCAGATGTACTGCGGCATTTTGAACATGCAGTAAGGGTCTGGTAGCGGAGGCCGGTAGTCCGGCTAGCAGAGTTGACTAAATCCACTAGACTAGAAGTACCAATTCTAGTAGCAGCTGAAGGTTTGAAACCACACATTTCATATTCATTCTCACCGTGCCTTTCTTGCTAACAAAATATAGTTAGTGGTAGGTTAGCATTAAGGTTAATGGAAGGAAGTACCTCTGGTCCATGGTGCTGGTATTAGCCACAGAGAGAGAGGCCATGGCGCTGACTGCCTCGGCCTCCTCTGAATCGCTCCTCTTGGCTTCAAGCAGGGACAGGCCCAGCCGGGGGGACAAGCGATGCACCGAACTCCAGTACTTACCTGAAGGAAGATGGTGGAAAAGGGAGGAAAGGGTGGTTGTAAGAGTCCCATTTCTTAACCATTGCTTATAAAAGCTTCATTTAGGCTTAGCCAGTAGATGAGTATGAAAAAGACTAAATCAGTTACAATTACAATTACAAAATCACTACAAATTCTTAAAAGCAATAGCTTTGTTTGCATACATAATATTGTATATTACATAAACAATTGTCTTTACTGTATGGGATTATTTGGCTTGGACCCCTGTTCATATCTAACTACACTTATACCAAGGTGGCTGTCTGTATTCCCTCTGTGTGTGTGTGTGTGTGTGTGTGTGTGTGTGTGTGTGTGTGTGTGTGTGTGCGCGCCTTGTACTATTAGGGCTTGAACTTACTGTGTGTCTCCAGAACCTTCTCAAGAGAGAGGACTGCATTGATGTTGGGCCTTTGCTCGAGGACAGACATTGAGAGTGGATCCAGCTGAGGAAAAAAAAGGACACGGGACACATGCATTTTCATTACCTTACACAAGGTGTCAGCCTAGATTAATGCAGGACAAAGCTGTAAATAACGTGGAGTTTGGACAACTCCACAATAGTTGCCATTTTGTTACCCAAGTTCAAAAGGCTATTCAATGTAATCCTATGGGGCAAGCAAAGTAAAGCACTTGTTTTCACCACTGTCAGGTTTATACATGTTATTATAAGTGTCTGACAACATATAACTGTAAAGAAACTGTATAAAATCTCTAACGTAGCACCCCTGTTCACAACCAGTGTATGTAGTCGATTTTCACAGGGGGGCTGTTTTCTGATGTTTATGAAAGAAATCACAGAGAATTAGTCTATTTCCAAATATTCGGGCAATTCGAAAAAAAACTGTTACATGGTGAGTTCTGTTGCAAACAATTCTGCCTGCCTAATGCAAAATAAGATAATACAATGCTTCAATTCCCACATGTATATCAAGCAAGCAGTTTGTGAGAAAAAGTATTAATAAAGTAGTATTTACTAGTACATTTAAAATTTGAATACATTTTTTGAATACATACAACTTACCATTGGCACTATCACATTTGCAAAAGTCACATTTAGTTATAATACAAATTTCCCATTCCTGCTGATAAACACTGTATGAAGTACAATCAATTACATTAATCTTTCAGCTACATGAGTGTAATATAATGTGATGGATGTGGTGGGTAAACAAGGAGGCGCCTGTGAGTCACATGACAGCCCCTGAACCAATCATAGGGCATACCAGTTGAAACCAAGTTGTCCAAACTCTTTATTTACGGCTTTGATGCAAGAGCTCTAGGTCGTTGTTTCACCATTTATCTCCCATTGGCTATTTCTAATCATCAATGCACTGCACAGTATTAAACATGTGTCTACTCCAAAAGTACTAATCATATATCTGCTTCAGTAGAAGTATTAACCACAGATCTGTTGCAGTAGAAATACTAACCATGAAGCGCTTCTACTCCTTTTTCCACTATTACTGGAGGTGATACATGGCTAGAATGTTTACTGGAGTAGATGTACTGTAGGGTTAGTACTTCTAATGGTTAGTGAGAATATGGATGATTGCCAACGTCTTTCACCTCCTGGCCTAATAGGGCTGCCACGCAGGCCTCAGAGGCATCACAGATGGCCGTAAGGTCGTGACCCCCCTCCAGAGCTAGGACCACCCTGCCCCCGGCCAGCGTCATCAACTGTCTGGTCAGATAGCCAAAACCTGTGAGCGAAAACAGAGAAGACGAGGGTGGAAAAGGAGGTTGATAAGGAACATTGCCGTTTGTTTAAAGTCTGTTGTTGTGTAAGTTATTCCAGTTGAAGTTTCACTTATTCCACTTACATTTAGATGTCAGAGTGTAGCCGCCCAGCGGGGGAGGGTGACCCTCGACGGCGTCAAAGCCCGAAGAGACCAGCACAATGTCGGGAGCGAACTCATTGGCTATGGGCATCACCACCGTCCTGAAGGAATGACGCAGAGGGTTAGAAAGGTTAGAAGGATAAATGTTTTAGTTGTTTTGTTTTTTTTAACAGTTTTTTTTAACAGATTTTACTACGGTGGCTCTGAGAGCTCAACGCACTTAAGAAAACATGCAAATAGACAAAACACAAGCAATTAAGAAAATACACATATATATATACACACAGTATATCTTGGAGTGTAAGTCTCCCTGGTGTCTAACTGTTTTGGAGTTAACTCCAAAACTCATGTGGAATAACCTAGTACAGTTATTTAAGATCAAAACACTTCAGAGCAAATTAGCTGATTCTGAAAAATCGGTTTGAAATTTTTGTAATTTAAAACCATTAGCCTTTTTTTTATTTTTTATAATTTGAACAAAACATAAATTGGCATTAACAAAATCTTAAGGAAATAAAGCTTAATCTAATCTTTAAAATCGCTAAATGCCATTTTCTGTGAATCTTACAGAGAGCCAGATATTTCCTAATAATCAAGTATTTATAAGAATTTCTTTACACTGACCAACCATAACATTATGACTATGTGATTATGATTATGTCAGTGGGTGGGATATATTAGGCAGCAAGTGAACCTTTTGTCCTCAAAGTTAGAAGCAGGATAAATGGGCAAGCATGAAGATTTGTGCGACTTTGACAAAAACAGAACTGGACCACGGAGCAATGGAAGATGGTGGCCTGGTCTGATGAGTCACGTTTTCTTTTACATCACGTGGATGGCCCGGTGCGTGTGTACCGCTTTCCTGGGGAACACATGGCACCAGGATGCACTATGGGAAGAAGGCAAGCCAGCGGAGGCAGTGTGATGCTTTGGGCAATGTTCTGCTGGGAAACCTTGGTTCCTGCCATTCATATGGATGTTACTTTGACACATACCACCTACCTAAGCATTATTTCAGACCATGAACACCCTTTCATGGAAACGATATTCCCTGATGGCATTGGCCTCTTTCAAAAGAATAATGCGCCCCGCCACAAAGCAAAAATGGTTCAGGAATGGTTTGAGGAACACAACAACAAGTTCAAGGTGTTGGCTTGGGCTCCAAATTCCCCAGATCTCAATCCAATCAAGCAACTGTAGGATGTGCTGGACAAACAAGTCCGATCCATGGAGGCTCCACCTCTCAATTTACAGGACTTAAAGGATATGCTGCCAACGTCTTGGTGCCAGATACCACAGCACACCTTCAGAGGTCTAGTGGAGTCCATGCCTCGACGGGTCAGGGCTGTTTTGGCGGCAAAAGGGGGACCTACACAATATTAGGCAGGTGGTCATAATGTTATGGCTGATCGGTGTATTTGCTGAGTGAAAAACTCCATACCGGGCAACTTCCAATGTGGCAGTACCTGTGTATAGTCAATGCTTGTGTTCTTCGCTATGAATCTGCGTGTATATATATATATATGCTTTACATAAAAACAACATAAACACAGCAAATAAGACTAACAGCATAACATACAGTATATATATAAAATATGCTTACCTAAAGGCAGCCAGGTACTCTACGTCTCCCATGGGAGGGTCCAGACCACCGGTGAATGCAACGTTAACATTAAAGCCCACTCCTGGTCCACTGCCCACCTGCCAAGGTAAGTGTGTATGTATGTGTGAAAATCTGGCATCTATTCTTACTGTAAGTGATATGTTAAAAAGTTTTTTTACTTCATGCTTGTTTTGCTTAATAATATTCCTATTCCTTATATTTTAATACTGCAGCGTGTCATACAAAAACAGCCCAACAGTACAGCCATAGGATGAATCCCTTTCTGTTTACAAGAGGATTTTTCCTTGGAAATATCCAGCATATCCAGCATATCCAGCATCTGGCACATTGCGAAGATGTATTCAATACAAAGATCAGGAACTGAGTGCATGTCGAATCCACATTGCCTTGTGGCCTTACATCAACACACAATCTAGAGCACTAAGGATTATTACTTTGTGTGTGGATGCCATTGCATATGGCCAGACACACGTTTCATACACACACACCTCATCTGGTGCCCCACTGCCAGGGAAAAAGTTTCCATCGTCATAGCGATGGATGGACAGGTAGAGAACATTGGGGTCATCGTAAAAGGCTTGTTGTGTACCGTTGCCATGGTGAACATCCTGTGGGTAATTACAACCGAAATTAACAGAAAGTTGCAATAATAATATGTTGAAATCCAATCCCAGTAGTAGTTTAGGATATTTTTAGAGTCCAAGTAGTGTATACATGCATAATAATAGAGCAGAGTTAATGTTTTGCTTCCAATCACCATGAAATCCCTCATCCCTGAAATATATGCACATATCTCCTAATGGTGTCAAAGTGGTGTGTGTGTGCACGGGGACCCATGCTTTGTTAGGCCAATAAATACACACTATAAGCCAGGTGCTGGATTAAGACCTTAATGCCACATCTAAAACCTTTCCAAAAATGTACAGTATTTCTTAAGACAAATTCTGTTATGCAAATCATTTACGCTATTTGCACAGACAAATACTTTTTTTAAGCTCATAGAAATGGTGAACTGACCCAGTCCACGATGAGAATCTTGCTGACGTTAAGCCTCTGCTGCAGCAGTTTGGCTGCGATGGCTACCGAGTTGAAATAGCAAAAGCCCCTGGTACAACAAGAGAAACAGCACAGTCGGTTTATGTGCCGATCCAGAATATTAATATTGCCTATGCCAACATAAAGATATTTTAATTGTGTTAAAAGAAAAACATTTTCAAACCACAGAGTGAATTATGAGCACAATATGCACGTGAGAAGTGCAGGGGAGAGCACTTAAGCAAAGAAACCTGGTAGCTTATGTCACTCTGCACTGAGAGTGTGTCTGCATGTGTTATGGACTGAATGTGTATGGATGGCACCCGCTGACAAGACTACAGCCTTACATGGGAGTGCTTTCTTCTGCGTGGTGTCCGGGTGGGCGAACCACTGCAAAGCCGTTCTGGAAGACAAGAGACAACACAGAACTTTGTATACTGAGGTTAAATTCACTAGGACAGATTTTTTCCATGGACAGGTTCTCAAACCATTTTCTATTTTGAGAGATCAGTTTCAGAGTTCCCTCTGTATTCATTCATGACCCACATACTGTACAACTGAGGATTGCACACATACACAGTGCAACAAATACTTCTTTGTTAAACATATGGAACGTCACCCATATCACAATTCCGGGTGTTGCCATCAAGCTTTTGAAAGCTTTTTTCGTTCATGTCACCACGTTCATGTGTTTCACTTCCCTGCTTAAAGTTTCAACCTAACATGAGATATTAGCATGTTAAAAAATATTCTAACCTCTGCCAATTCTTCAAATCGAAACCAAAAAGGTTACTTGGGATTTAATCAACTTTGTTTAGGTGTTTGGCTCATAACCTGTACAGTCTACCACAAGCACTAAAATAAATCCATTACCATTAATGTAACAACTTATAGGATAATGTGTTAAAGGACCTTGATTGCATTATAGCTTTATCTGCATTAATTGTTTATCTGCATTAATTGTTTAACTGCTAAATATTGTTTATCTTCTCTGTTAGATCAGCTCTAAGAATATTAAGAACTTTGCAGTTCAGCAATTATTGACAGTTTGAAGAGTGAATGATAACTTTCGATTATTGAAATTATTGACTGTTTTGAGAAGCAAATGATAAACCTTCGAGTAGTGTTGTGCAAATGCATAGGTAAAGTAACCTGTTACATGATGCTGTCCTTATTCTAGGAGAATGTTATCTGCTTGCAAAAACGGGTGAACTGGTTAACCAGTTCCTCTGTTGACAAATGTACTAATTGTAAGTCGCTTTGGATAAAAGCGTTTGTTAAATGCTGTAAATGTATCTTTGTCTGACGAGGTAATGCTGTCTATTCATGAAAGCCTTTCTATTTGCACCTCTGATAGTTTTTATAATTTGGTGTCTGGGTGTGACACGGTGGAAAATTATTTCAAATGGATATAATTAAATTACAATATGCTCAACATTTTAGCTTTACCTTACAAAGCAATGCGTTACTATAACACTACAACAAAAGGTGTGAATTATTTAACTTAACAAATAAGCGGCATATTAATATGTAAAATTATTATTTTATTATACATTACGTAAATGAAACTGACCTGCAATTAATGTTTTGAGCTACAGTACGCTTGTGTTTTTCCTAAGGTACCTCTGTGAAAAGGGTCTATTTGGTGTTCCATATGAACAACAAGCGAACCTACCTTCAGCTCTCCGGCCGCCACTTTGAAGACTAGCTCAACCACCGAGCCGACAGCGAGACGCGCAGCGCTGGAGGAGTGGACTTCATTCCAAATAGTGTCACTGTCCACCTGGAAGACACACACACACATTTGGACAGTCAGGACACACACA